>JAQMYG010000009.1:3843453-3854209 GCA_030014215.1 Clariallabes teugelsi | reverse complement strand
TCACAAAGGAGTTTTCATTTTCTGCAATGGAAAAGTACTCGAACTAGTTACTTTTATCAGAAACTAACGCTGTAATGGAACTGATTACTTTTTGAAGACAGTAATTTTGTAATGTAATTACAAAAAAAAGTATTATAAATGTGCGAATGTTGGAATAAAAAAAAAAATGCATGACAAAATGAAACAGATCATGCCATTTTATAATATCTCAAACATTAACATTTAACAAATGCCCCATTTCTCGATTGGGACAGACACTGCATGTGGTGACTGTAGTGTAGGGGTGTGGCAAATCACCGTTGGGCCGGACTCGAACCCGGATCCTCAGATCCAAAAATCAACAGCCTAAATTTAAATGTAAAATAAAATAATTCCCCTTGAAGGTAGCTTGAGCGTATGACTTTGCTTTTATCCAAACTTCCATCTAGAGGCTTTTTATAATGAAACTGCGATTATGGGATGCCAATGGGTGGTCATATGATTAGTTCACGTTATAAAAACAGTAAAAAAAATTTATTTCTAGATTAATCACATGCATTAACGTCTTAATATTGACAGCCCTACTTAATCATAATCTTTTTATCTCCTTCTAATGATTAGACACAACCATCACTGCTACAACGAGGCCTTATAATTAAAGTCTTATAATCTGTCTGTAATTAGAAAAATTTGCTTTATATAGTGCACAATGCAAGGACAGCAATCTCGTATATGAAAAAAATTAAATTAAACAAAAGCAAGAGACGCATCACGACGCTAAATAATAATCGGTTCTCATATCGACCGGAATATGAAAGGGGATTAATGATAATCCGCTTGAGTATCAAAGCGAGATGAGCTGAATCGTGTCGGACACTCTCCTAATCCACGTCCGGATGAACGACCCAGGACGAGTTCCAGACGTCTCATAAACCAGAGGACGAATCTCCCAAACCATAAAAAGGCCACGTGGTTTGAGGTTTAAATAAGGTCATCGCCCCAACGACGCAAAAACAAACTCGGCCCGGCGGAGGCGCGTCATGACGTTTACAACTCACTCGCTTTTGTGTGGGACGTTACGGGGTGTCGAGGCTGAGACGCATCCCAGACCTCGCTGCCTGAGCTCACTCGGGCTAATCTGGGAATCCGATCAGCGTCTTAAGAGCCTCACGTCAACTCGGGTTTAATTGGGACGATAAGGACCACCGGATAATCACCGAGCAGCAGCACGAGCGCATGGGACAACACGCTGGAGAGTCTTCCAAATAAACCTCCAAATCCTGCGAGAATCTAAAACTTTCTAAAACTATATTTCCATAGTGTTAGTCTTCTCTCCGCAACCTATTTGAACCTGCACATGAATCTATAAACCTGTTACGGAAAGAAGAATCGACATCTACAGACCAACCAGCATTGAGATTTCTGTGCGCTGTTGTAGAAACACTGATATTTATACCACAGCTGATAAGGACGAGACCTGAGCCCCGCTCTCGCCCGGCTGTACGGACGAGTGTGTTTCTACACCGCCATCCCTGTGTAACATCTTTGTGTCTGTTCACTTTTCCCCTGTGATCAGCAGGTTCAGTATTTTGTCCACTGAACACATTCCATAAACAGTCTCATTTGCACTCGACTGCATGAGCTTTTGTGTTGAGACGGCCACCGCGGCAGGGATCGGGGATTTAAAAAAAGAAAAACCATGAAAGAAAGAAAGACAAAGAAAGTCATACGGTGAAACACTGCTGCGCTGCTACTTATATTATATTAAACTTATATTAAACCCTCAACCAGGATCCCTGGAGTCGTGATCGCACCCTTAAACCTCATCCACATCCTTTGCACTGTAACATCTCTCGCTTGCGCATCGCTTCGCATAATAAAACGAATAAAACAGCATCTCGAGCAGCTTTAGTGAAAACCGTTTAAGCTCCCCGATCACACGAAGCCTGAGTGATTATGGTGATGAAGCACTTGCTTTCCAACCAGATGTCATGAATATTAAAGGCAGCAATTAGCACTGATTCCACATCTGGTGCTGTATCCATGCAACAGAGAGACGGTAAACAGTTGCTTGAGGGTAGATTGCTCTTTCTTTTTTTTGATGATCTTCCATCATTTTTTTTTTTTTTTTTTTTTTAAAGATGTTCTTCATGTGGGATTTAGAAAACGCCTGCACCCATGCTGAAGTGGTCAGAAATACAATGAGGAAAGAGTAAAGCTTTCCCAGGAATGGAGAACACGGAGCCATGACCGGATAACTGATTCACTCGTTTAAAACATTCTGCGGTTCGCCTCCATCCATCTTTTATTTCCTTCATTTCCAAGTTCATCTTAATACGCCTTTTCTCTGCGGCACTACAGCTCAGACTGGATTTGGGTCAATTTAAAAGCTCACGTTCACAAGAAACAAAAGCAAAAGATGTGGGACTCTGAGTCGATTCACTTCCACAATCGAGTGCATTTTTAACCAGACCGAGACCACATGGTGTTCTGGTTCACGGTGTGTTTGCTGCGCTGTGACCTGATTAAAGAACTGAACAGGAGAGAACACACCAGGATGCTTAATAAATTAATAAACAAACAAACAAACAAACACTCACTCATCGTGTATTCTGTATACAGGGTTGCGGGGGGCCTGGAGCCTATCCCAGCAGGGCATGCGGCAGGGTACACTCTGTCCATCGCAGGACATATACTCACTACAGGCAAACTGAGACCGCCGATTAGTTTAATCTGCAAATCTTTGGACTGTGGGAGGAAACCGGAGAACCCGGAGGAAACCCACGAAGCACGGGGAGAACATGCACACAGACCCGAAGCGGGAATCGAACCCGGAACCTAGAGGTGCAAGGCGACAGTGATGACCACTAAGCCACGGTGCTGCCCAAACAAACACTTTTTAATTATATAAAAAGAATTTGAGATTATTAGCGTTTCTAGTTTCTAGACTGACGCATTTTTAAAGACAAGGTAGAAAAACTGTACTAGGATCATTTTTTTGTTAAACAAATGCACATGATCACATACCCACTGGACGTATGGCCTTCTAAAACCCCCAAAACCATCTACCGCTGACTGAACATAAGTATTGGCACCTGCCCTCAGATTATCAAGCCAGAAGGAAGAGGGTGGAAACTCTAACAGACAGGAACGACCTACAGCGTGTCCTTCGGGACAACCTGAAACCTTCGGCTTGGGTTTCTTTCCAGCGTCACGCACAGATGAGAAAGCGCTCGGAACTTCCTTGGTTCAAAAAAAAAAGAAAAAAAAAAAAAAAGGATTTAAAATTCCAGCATACGATCGAAACTCGAATGTATTGGTACTATTATAATATTTCCCTAGCGATATTTTATTTGCAGCCTTAAAAAGGTTTTGTTCTATTTTGTTCCATCAAAGCCACTCCAGGTGTGTTCTGTTGTCCGATGCAGATCAGAGGAGCCGGGGTTATTGTCTGGACTTCAGACGAGCTTATCTGCGCGTAACAGAACGATTGATGATAGCCGAGAGGATAAAAGCGATAAAGGAGGTTCGTACCTTGGAGCTGTCATCGTGGGAGCGCTGGTAGCGTTTCCAGCGGCACCCGTAGATCCCGGTCAGGCAGGACAAACACAGCTGTCTCTCGTAGACCTGCAAGGGTTGGTGTTTCACCATGCTCCTTCACACTCGGCCCGCCACCGATATGCTCGCATCCCACTGGGTGTCGGGAAACCTGCGGATAGACGCACAGTCTTACAGCTCGTAGTAGTGTCTCTCCTGCTGAGCTTGATGTCCTTGATGTCAATTCTGAATATTAAATTCAATTAAACATATCAAATAATATCAATAATTAGTTCTTTATAAGGATACCAGGATGGAGAACAGATGGGACGAAATTTTGATGATACTTTTTAAAAATCTGTTTGATTCACACCCTGAACACCACATTTGTTGTAGGCAGTTGAGAGCAAAAGTTTGTATACCCCAGGAAACAAGAAAGACAGCATAAATACATTTAGTGTTATAAGTTAGATTTAGTTTGTCGAGTTAGATTTCTGTCCTACATTCGGAATATCTTGTATTTAAAAAAAAATCATAATAAAAAAAATAAATAATGATAATAACAAAATAAATAATTAATATTTTTACCAAAATAAAAATGACCAAGGACGGAGCAGTGGTGGGACTGGGTTGTGAACCAGATGGTCAGGGTTCGCGTCCCCATTATAAGGTTGGAACTGTCAGGTAATCTGCATCTTGTTGCTGAGTGCCTGTACTATGCAATGACAACAAAGTTCTATCCATCCATTCACGCATCCACCCATCCATCCACCCAACCACTCATCCATCCATCCATTTAGCCATCCACCCATCCATTTAGCCATCCACCCATCCATCCATCCCTCCATCCATCCACCCATCCATCCATCCCTCCATCCATCCACCCATCCACCCATCCATCCATTTAGCCATCCACCCACCTATCTATCCACCCAACCACCCATCCATCCATTTAGCCATCCATCCACCCATCCATCCATCCATCCATCCATCCACCCATCCACCCATCCATCCATTTAGCCTTCCATCCACCCATCCATCCATCCATCCATCCATTTAGCCATCCATCCACCCATCCATCCACCCAACCACCCATCCATCCACCCATCCATCCACCAATCCATCCATTTAGCCCCATGTGCTCAACAGCATGGAAGGAACCAATAAAAATAAACATCCAATAGAAAGTCCTTAAGTTCTATCTGAAGTCATTTAAAAACACTGTAAACCCACAAAGTCAGCCGTTCACACTCTCCCAAACATGAAACTTTACAGCTGTAGATGACTTAAATTAGATGACATTGATGACAAAGACAGCATGAATGTTTAATGCCGACTGATGGAGGTCAGTTCATCACCGCGCGTTACTGTATAAATAGCAGCCGCCGCGTCGCTCTGATGCCGAGATCGCGAGGTGACGCCTACGAGCGAGATCTGAGAGTAGAGAGCGGCGGCTTATCTGGAGAAATCTGTCCTGTCAATCTATCCGCCAGTTCACTTTCCCTTCACCGGTTCACTCAAAACCTCAAGGTGGACACGAAATCCTTACGAGCTTCCTGAAAATTTTAAGAGTTAAGAGTTTCTTAAGGAGAAATTTCATATTGTGAAACACACTTCCCATGGAAAATGCTTCGTATTGCAAAATTTCAATGTTTCAAATGTTAACAGAAAGCAAGACTGTATATATGGTTTTAAATCAGTTACAGCTGTACAGTACAGCTACATACAGTACAGTACTGTTGTACAGTACAGATCATCTCATATCACATGGCAGTTCAAAGGTTAAAAGTCGCCTGATTTCTTTTTTTGTGATACACATGGAAACGCTGCTACCTAAACAACCAATGACTTGAGTATTTTCACACCTGTTTACATTCATAAACAATCGATCATATCTGCAATCTATCCTTCTGTGTAAAGTCCACGTTTGAGGTTGATGATGATCACCTTAAGCATCTAACGACTCGTCTAGTCGCCGTCTAGTCGCGAGACGATAACAGAGACGAGGAAATCCCTGAGAGGGGAAGGTTGAAAACAGAGCCTCGACTTTTCAGCCACACTGAAACAAATCAAGCCCAAAAGTAAAAAAATGCTTTTTTTTACAAAAGCAGTTTAACTTCTCCAAATCCCGCCACAGCAAGAATGTCATAAAATGACATGATGACCTCATTCTACAGCAGCTTCATGAATTCTGCGCTATGTTAGAACCGTTTTAGTAAAAAGTTCGCTTCATCTCTGAACAGGTGGCAAACGACAACGCGCTCTCTGACCATCATTACCGCCGGAGCGCTCGATATTAGCGCTGTCCTTCCGAAAATGTCACCAGATGCATCTCTGTTTGTGATGTAAGCAGCAGATGTTGCACTCATTTCTGAGGTGGTTCTGGGTAGAAAAGGCTAAATTGCAGTAATTAAGCAGCCATCGTTGGCTACGTCCCTTATTGATGACCTCATCATGCATTGCTGCCTTCTTATGCCGACGGGAGGTCGCAGCAGGCGCTCATTAACATGGTAAATACGCTTTCTCTCTCTCTCGCTCATATATATGCACCCCCACATGCACACACACACACACACGCAGCCAGTGTGAAGGTCTCACTTAGTCACTTCCTGTCATTAGGCCAGATTAAAGGGCTGCGAGATCCAGCGCTGTCACGAGTCTCACAGTGTCCCGATCAGCAGTGCACTGAGATCACGGCACTGTAGAGGGAACGCGCTCGAACTTATTTGGTTCTTCAGTCGTGTTTCTTGATGAACCCTAAAGATTCAAAGCCTATAATAAAGTAATAATAAATGTTTCCTGTTGAAAACTTTCTGATTATTGAGTGCTATATATGTACATTGATTATTAATCATACACACGTTGGATTATTTATGGAATTTATGGAACCTTTTAAAGAACCATTTCTTTACACTTTATACCTACGACAGGCAAAAAAACAAACAGGTCTTTGGTGAATCTTTGGATCACACAGGTACAGAAATGCATAAAATCTGGAACACTGGATTGCCAGTGGAATGCCATCTGGAATGCCATTTAGAACATGCAAACTCTATGCACACAGACCCCAAAGTGGGACTCGAACCCGGACCCTGGAGGTACAAGTCGACAGTGCTAACCACTGTCCTGTCTCATGTCATAACTCTGGTGTAACGAGTCAGAAGTCGGATCTGTTTGAGAGTTGCTTCCTATGTGATGACCTCTGACCTTTCACCACATGGTCTCAGCATCCAGTCAGTAAGAACTCTGAACATGATGCGCATTTTCCTACACAGAATCTCTGAACAAGTCCCCGTCTGAAAAGTGTTTTTTTTTTTTTTCCCCCTCGACAACCTAATACCCCAGCGCAGGCAGTCCGATGACTTAACCGCGGCTTGGCGTGTTCTTTGGACGATGAATTATTCATCTTGTGACAGCTGAAATCTCGGTCGTCTTGGGAACTTCAAACCCGCTGGAAGAACTTCCTCCGCTGGGCGCTTCGGCTCTCTCGCTGCTTCCCGTCACTTAAATATGCATTAGCAATGCATTTGATGTCTCTTAACGAGAAACGATTTTTATTAAACCTATTTATTTTAATTCCCTCTTCTATACGTACTATGTTCCAGATTATACTAATTACTGTGCATTTTTTCTTTTAGTCTTTTCCACAGACTGTAATTCCCAGCCTCCGTCTGGACCTTAAGAGATAAACAAACCCATTTTTTGGACGTCTCAAAACCTTTCACGTACGATCGAAACAAAAACAGCCGCGCGACTCGCTTCGAGCGCGATTCTAACACTCGTTAATAATAGAATAATGAGTTGGCCCGTGCAGCGGACGGAAGGAGAATATTAATGAGTCATTAGAGCGCCCGAGGTGCTGAATAGCTCGGGAACGGCTTCGCTTTTTCGGGTCTCTTCAGGTGTGACTCAGCTCCCTCCCTTCTGCACGCCACACAATATCCATCCATCACCATCTGCTTCAGAACTGCGTTAATAATTAGTCTTTGGGGAGAACAAAATTAGTCACAAGACCCGAAGGATTATAACGATGTTATAATACGCCGGAAAATCTGAAATTAGTGCAAGTGGTGTACGATCCCACGCTGTACGAGTTACAAAAGAATAAAACGACCGGACGCTTTCAAACGATGCCCACGAAACTACATTCATCACGAGTCAACAGGATGAAGGCGAACACACAGGAAGCGCTTGGATATCTGCAAACTAAATTTGGAGTTATACTCTACGGAAGGTGAAAGTTTCCCAAAGAGAATCATTACTGGTGACGAGACACCGGCAGAGAAAAAGTTCCTCGACGCTTGCAGTTTCCTGGGATTCTCGAGGGCCAGAAGTATTGGAACATTATCAGGATAAAGATTCACAGCGAGCCGCTTATTCTTCGGATTAAACACAGAGGACTAATATCCGAGGGCGCCGTGATCTCACATGACGATGAACGTCCACACACACGCTGTCGACAGACTTTCACCTGTTTGGTTCCCTGAAAGCAGCCCTACAAGAACGAAGATTCACTTCTGATGAAGAACTGAAAACAGCGGTACATCCGTGGCTTTTCAGATTTTGTTACAATTCTAAGCAAATGATTCGCTCCTACAGTACCACACTAGATGCTGTTATGTGAATAATTTAGAGCACGCCCCCTTCAGGATTATAAAGGAACAGCAACATTTTAAATGCAAACATCAAATTAAAAATGTATTTTAATACATGAATTGCCTCACAAAAGAATAACATTATTTACCTGAATCGATATTTTCCCACATCGCTAACTCACATTCATTTAGGAGCAAATTATTTCCGAAGTTTGTTCACATTTGCAACACAAAAATGTAATTTAAAATATATATATATATATATATATATATATATATATATATAAAACATAAAATTGTGACCTTAAAACAGTAAATATTGCCGACTTCCGTTCTCGGTTCATTTCTATAACTTCTATAAATTCTGTACTTACTGCACATATTCACTGCATATATATAATATAAAAAAAACTTGGTATATATTATTTACTGCATTGACTTTACCTGCAATTTTAAATTGCACAATGCCAATAACTGCACTTATTACATACAGTAATATTTGCAGATTTTTTAAATCTCTACTATACAAAGACAATACTTTGTTTGTTTGTTTATTTGTTTGTATTAAGGTTTATTGCCATATCAGCTTCACAGGCTATTTCATGGAAGATATACAATAAACATTCAACTAATTTATATGAACCATTCATTCATTTTCTATACCGCTTTATCCTGTATTCAGGGTTGCGGGGACCTGGAGCCTATCCCAGGAGACTTCGGGCACAAGGTAGGGTACACCCTGGACAAGGTGCCAATCCATCGCAGGGCACACACACATACACACACTCACTACGGGCAATTTGGGAACACCAATTAGCCTAACCTACATATTTTTGGACTGTGGGAGGAAACCGGAGAACCCGGAGGAAACCCACCAAACACGGGGAGAACATGCAAACTCCATGCACACAGAGCCGGGAATCGAGCCTGGCCGGGAATCGAACCCGGACCCTGGACGTGCAAGGCGACAGTGCTAACCACTACACCACCGTGCCGCCTTATATGAACCAATATAATGTAATTTATATATGTAATGTAAGAAATTTTAAGAGTAGTAAAAATGTATAATCATAATAATAATAAATAAATAAACAAACAAATAAACAGGGGCTTGGCCAGAAGAACATGATTTTGCACAAGGTTCTTTAGGTGCACTTTTGCTAAAATGTTTTTAAAAGTTCTTCTGGTTTTGTCATGCAGAAAAAGTTCTTAACATTTTGTTCTGGTAGAAATTGTTTTGCAAAAACAAACAAACTTTTTTCCAACACTGATATATATCCAGAACATAAGCGTATGACGAGCTCAGGACCAAACACGGTTCTGTCTACAAATCATCTGAAGAACAAGCATGTGGACGTGTGTGATAACGAAGGTCACGACAAAAACACCCACGAAAAAAAAGGAAAAGATGTGCAAAACAGAGGTTTATCATATCCCGGGCAAATGCTAATGCGGCTAGCTCATTTGCATGCACGCGTCCTTAAATCACCTTCTAACCCAGGGACACGCCCATACACACCTTATAAACATTTGTTTGAAATTCCTCATAATGAGGGTTTCCCTTGGGTTGAACACGGCTCGGTCACTGTGCGCGTCTAGACGAAGCTTCTGAGTTCTTTAGGCGTTTCGTGTACCACAATGTTTACTTTTTTATTTAAAAGGGCTGTGAAAAGTGAGCGATGTTTAGAAAGCACTTCTATCTCTCACCTCATTATCTCTCAGAGCCACTTAGTGAAACGTATACGCTACGCTGCGTGTCTGTGTGTCATCATCTTCACGACTGAACAAAAGAAGCCCCGCTTTTCTGCTCCTATCGCTCCAGGACACGGCTTCCTGTCCTGTCCCCCACACCTTGAGAACAAATGGCCCTGTCTGGGTAAGATAACGTGGACCATCTGCCCCGAAACAAACCCACAGCTTGATTTGTTAGTTAGATGCAAGCGATTTGCATTAGGCGAGAACATTCAGGTGTCGTACCAGGTCATTAATCTTCTTTCCTTACGACATTCAGACGGAAGACATCTGCGTAGAGACTAGACTACTACAGAAGGGGGAGGGGGAGGAGGGGTTAAAAGGGTTAGGTGAGGTTAGGTGTTTCCTTAACCATCCACTGACCCCTTGGGAAACACTTTGAAGTGTAAATGTTTGCCTGATTAACCCCCTGCAGCAACCCCCCCCCCCCCCGGATGAGAAAGACTAAAGACGACTAAAACACCAACCCGGAGAATCCACCACCACCAACAACAACAACACCAACAACAACAACAACAACAATGCAAGAGATCGAGGAGTGACCTCAATTCAACATGGCTGCTCAATGGAATTTTGTTTTATTTATATCATCTTCACAGTTAGCCTTAGCAGCTTCTTGCTAACACAAGATGAACGTAGAGGCGTCCATGCTGGGACAGAATGAGCGCATGGCATCATTTTTAAAGAAACTGAAGCCATCGCAATATTAGAATTCACTATAAAAGGGCCTCCGAGTGGCGCAGTGGTAAAGTGCTCGCCCCATCATCCGGAGATCGCTGGTCCGATTCCCGGGTGATGCTGTAACCTCTCGCAGCTGGAGGTCTAGAGGGAGCTGATTGGCCGAGCTCTCTCAGAGGGGAGGGATGAGAGGTACTTCGTGCTCCCACATTAAT
>JAQMYG010000009.1:3815555-3838480 GCA_030014215.1 Clariallabes teugelsi | reverse complement strand
TAGTTTTTTTTTTGGTATATATTTGCATTTCAGATGGTAAAAATGTTGCAGTTCCTCTATAATCCTACAGGGGTTGTGTTCTAACCTGTTCACACATAAGAAGGCGTGCTAAGAGTGTGTGCAACTTATTTTCTGAGTTGGTGTAGAATTTTAATAATCTGAAATAAATAAATAAATATTTTATATTTATAAAATCGTGATACGAACAGAATCGGGTATGGTGGTAATATCGTATCGGCCCGTCCCAGGTGATTCCCATCCCTATTTCTTACACAAAATTTTTAACACAATAAATTAAAAAAAAATATGGAATAGAAGGCCAGAAAATACATCCAGGAATCCATCTCTTCACGCATCGTGAACATATTAAGCCGCAATACAGTTATAATCCTGTGAGCACCTCAGTGGGGTGAGCAATAATGATGGATCATTCATGAACGATTCGTTCTTTTTGAAGAACGAGTCAGAGTCGTTCATTCGTTTGTCTAGATTAAAAAGAATGGACGACTCGGACTAGAAGACTCATGAGAAGAACCGTTCAGTTCTGTCGGAGTCATGTGACAAAAGAACGAGCGATTAGGACCAGAAGATATGAGAGGTGAGCTGCTTTTTCATCATCTGTCCTCAGCTGCATTGTAATATTTTCATTACTGGAAATAACCACCATTTGTGTACGTGGACGTATTTGAGGTCTGTTTATTGAAAATGTAACATTTTATTTTATTTCTGATCAAAAGAACAAAATTAACTAAATGACTCATAAAAAGATTCGTTCATTTCGATGAGATTCAAAGAAGTCGCTAAAATGATCCAAACTTTCCATCACTAGTAAGCAAACCTCCCATGAACTGATTATTCAAACAGATGTCTGCGTCCTAGCCTGGAGACACGGCTGATAAAAGCGTCTCACATCCTTCCACCTGAAAACCCTGTCTCTTGCACGACACTTCCTGCGCGATGGGAAACTTCCTGTGGCGGCTCCACGGCATTTCCCACAACAACCGCCTCGTCTGCGGGTCAGACTCTTTCCTCCTTATAAAACCCTGCTGAATATGACTCTGAGTATAAAATATAACCATAAGATATATTCCGTAGCTAATGCATGATACTGAAAATTTATGGTCATGTGATTTATAAAGCTTTCTAGTAAACAGCAGACACTGCATTAAAATAATGATTATTTCTCACATTGACTTTTGTACTGGTTACTTTGATATAATTAGCAAATAACAATTTAAAAGCTTCCATAAAAAAGAAAAAAAAAACAATTAGTTTAATTTGATGTAATAATGTACATAGTGTGAATATCTGGAAGTTGAGTCACGTCAACTGGACTTGTTTCTTGGGATTGCGTATATAACACAAAACGCTGCTTTACAAAATGTCTCTGGATTTCTCTGGATCTTCTCCCTTCTTCATATTTAGATGTGTTGGTCATTTGAATAATTACAGCCCATGTTCACAAAGCTCCGCCCCCTGTTCTTATCCTGCCTTTGTAGTTGGTAATTTGAAAGTTTTAATAATGGTCTTTCCATCCTTGGCCTGTTTGACTTATGGA
This sequence comes from Clariallabes teugelsi, assembly GCA_030014215.1. Lineage (NCBI taxonomy): Eukaryota > Metazoa > Chordata > Actinopteri > Siluriformes > Clariidae > Clariallabes > Clariallabes teugelsi. The sequence continues at coordinate 3,836,922 of JAQMYG010000009.1, read as the reverse complement.
ATGCAATGAAAAAATAAATGAATGTCTCATGAGTGTGTATTTTTGTTCGTGCTGTAGGAGCATGTTGAAAATGTTTACAGTTACAGTGTCTATTGGTTTTGTTCTGCTATAGTGGACGGCAAACATTCATGCAACTGCACTGCAGACGATAACAACAGACGCTCGAGCCGAGCTAGCTGCCTGAGATTAGCGATGACGCTCATGTTCATGATTCTCCCAAAACAGTGATTATTATGGTGAGTTTTACAGATTTAACCAAGAACTGTTTTTGCGTATGAAGTAATCCAAAGCCAATACGGCTAGTATAAAAGATGGACTTTACGCTTCACAGTGTGAGCAGCAAGGTTGGTTCGACATCACCTTATACACACTGACAAAACCTGTATGTGAGAAGACTGGTTCGAGCCGATGAGTTGAAAGTTTAAGTTGATTTTTGTGGTAATAACCAGTTTTAGGCAGTTTCAGAGCCAATCGTACGTACACCACGTCATCAGTGCCGTCTGTCTCCTCCGAAATCTCAAGCTCTGACCTACATAGCCTTAGTTGATAAAGTAGGAAGACACACGAAAGCGGTGCTTGTGATATTTTTTTCCAAAATATCAATATTAGACATGGCACGAAACTTCTCACTTTTAATGGCGGCTGACACTTCAAGTAGGTACATACGGGCACCTGCTGTATCGGAGAGTGTAAATACGCAAGCATACCAGTGAACAGAGAGCATAAACAATGTGAACGCTGGCCATCGGGGGGCAGCAATTGTTCCTGGACACGGTACGAAATCAATCGTGTTATTGTTACATGGTTTTACACCGCAACCCATCCCTTTCTCTAGGCGTTGGAATTAGCACTGAAGATGCCTTGCATCTCTAGTAATTGGGGATTCTTTGCGAACACAGGGTTAATGGCCTTGCCCAAGGACCCAACTGTGGCAATCTAGCAGTGGCGGGGCTTGAACTCCTGAACTCCCGCTCAGCAACTTTGATCTTTAACCGCATGATCCACCACTTTCCCCTATTTACCCAGAAAGAACTTTAGCAAGTGTTTGCAATAACTTCAATGGTATTCTATATGGGTCACACCATGGCTGTACATCACCTGACCCAACACCTGACCCAACCCTGAACGCGACCCCCAGCGCCAAACTACTGCCAAATCCCAAACCGAGCTGCTGTTCTTACCTTTGATGTCAAACTGAAAAAAAAATCCCAGGACTTGATGTCGACTTCAATCAAAGAAGCAAATATCTAAATTCCTGTACTAGAATTACAAAACTGGTCCAATCAAATCAACCTAGAGTGTTTATACTATAACTGACATTAGCAGCATTCAAACAATGTCAATAAATTTATAAACTTTTGCAGAACTTGTCTTTTAGATATTAACTAGTACCCGTTGTTGATGGTTAAAGAGTTTGTAAAAATAGTTCAAAGGTTAAAGTTAAAAATAATCTGATGAGCTTTAATGTAATCAGTGTGATATATATTATTTCAGGTTGAAGCCCACGTACATGTCAGTCTGTCGGCCTTTCTGTACAGCAGAACTCTCTGTCTAACTTATTAATACAAAGAAATCACATTCTGTAAGGTTGAGTATCTTACGCCTTGTTTATGCTAAGGACAGTGAATCACAGATGAGAAACCGAAAAAGTAGATCAGATAAAGATAAAGTTTTGTCTTAAAACAACTCCAGCGTGTTAAAATTCACACGCTGTTATTTCAGCGAAAGGGAAAATATGAACTAATACCAGTAAAAATATTTAGTTTATCTTTTCTAATTATCTTTAAAATTTTCTAATCTACTGGTGCAAGTGTTTGTTTACAATGAGAAAGTAGCGCATTAGTAGCTTATTTTAAAGTAGATTATTAAATCCGACACATAACTGTTCATAACATCGCTTTTACTCCACATTCTGATTTCACTTAAGGTGCAGATTAAATCCAGGCGGATATCAACAGTACTGCAAAAGGTCCATTAAATTCTTTCCAGCGGTCGATTTAAGACACGCCCACAGTGAATAGCCTACAAACTGTGCAGTACGCTGTCAAAACCCGCGGTTTGTAATCTGTTACGCTACTGCTCATAACTTCCCTTCTACTCAACAACTTGATTTTATTTACGGCACAGATTTAACCTCAGGCAGATATTGGAGGACTGGAAAAGTTTCATTTAGATTCTATGCAGTCAGTTTTGTGTGATGCTGTGACAAAATCTGGCTGGACAGACATACAGATATACAGAATTAGTTTTCTGAGACTGGTTTCAGGTCCTCCGATGTATGAAACGTAAAAGGTATCAATGAAAGAATTGAAAGAGTTCTGACCGATGTACAGACAAAACCTTGCTTTTTATGTATATAAATAATAATAATAATAATAATAATAATAATAATAATAATAATAATAATGTTGCATATTAAATATTTTCCAGAGTTTATATATAAGAAATAACCTTTAAGTGACCTATGTGAGAAACAAGCTGACAAAACATCAGATTTGTTGCATGTGGGTAAATGATAAGGATAAAAAAAAAAAAACTATGATAAAGATAAAGAAACTTTATAGTAATTGTAGTGACACAACACAATCAGTGTGGTATAGGTGTCTCATGACCAATTGGTGTGCAATAAAGAAATCAAAGAAACAAAAAGATAATTGCACTGGAATATAAATGTAAGACTATATACAGTGGGATATACTGTGTGTGCAGTGGGGCTTTGATCTTGGTGCGAACAGAGCGGTAACAAATGTAACAAAATGTAATTAGAACAAACGAACGGAAATTCGAAAAGCTGAACAGAGTAAAAGAGGAAAGGTGGCGGTTGGGGGAATAAGGAGTTAATCCGAGAGTAAACACTCACCTCTACAGCTGGGGTAAATCCTCCTTCTGTCTGAAGGTGAACAGCGCAGGTAAGTTTGCTTGTCCACTTCACACTCCTCCTGTAACGGCGCTCATCTTCACCCTGAGCTCAGTGTCACTCCGCTTTCATCTCAATCCTTCTGATTGATAAAAACATGCAGAAGAAACACTTTGTATCCGCGATCCGTCCGACTGTTTAATCTCTCTCTCTCTCTCTCTCAGGCGCTTGATCTCTCTGGAAACACGTAGGCGTGGCTTTCTGGCGACATAGGCGGTGCGTATACCGATGTGGGCGTGGTCTGTGCCACCTGAAAGCCAGCTCAGGGGGGCGGGGCTCGTAACCTTAAAGAAGTCTCGAATTTTCTAGAATTTTCTCTCCATATTAAATCCTCCAGTGACATATTATCAATTCTTTATCACTTAACAAACACTAGACTACAGCTCTGAGGAGTTTATTAAAGGGGTTGATTCACTCTAAAACAGCTGCTCTGAAAAGTTAGTCTTCATTTATATGCGTCTTATATATCTTGTAGTTGTTGTTTTTTCTTTGTTTGTTTGTTTTTTTGGCCCTAGCATTGCACTAGTACGTTCTGGTCAGTCCTCACATTCACATTTACTGTTTGCGCGAAAAATAAATAAATAAATTATGTACGAATAATAAAATAAAATAGAATTGAATTGGATCCAGACAATGGAACAAAAACAATGTGCAGAATAATGAGCAAAGTGACAGTTCAAAGTTCAGCGATGTGCAAAATGTGCAAATTTGCCATATGTAATGTGTGATGTGCATCGTGATGGGTTGTGAGATTGTTTTGTGTGAGAAGTCGGAGCAGTCGTGACAGAAGCTGACCTCGCCAGAACCATCTTGGACACTTTTTTGCTACTCTACTGCTGCTGAAATTTCCTTCAGGATCAATAAAGTATCTATCTATCTATCTACGTATCTATCTATCTATCTATCCATCCATCCATCCATCCATCCATCCACAAGGCAAATCACAGGTTAATATTAATGTGCTGGTTCTAACCTGTTATACTAACAACTTGTTTGCACTTCATAATTTTAGACCAGTACAAAAGGCGTTCATGTCAAACTTCTATTATTTCTATTATTTTAACTTCTATGACATTTACAGACGATTTCAAGCACAGTACATCTGCCAAATGCCTAGTACGGTAACGAGACTCCATACCAAATGGAGCAAACGTTTTAAAGAAGCTATGAATGACGATCCCGGCCGTGGTGACAAGGAGCCCACTGCAGTCATCTCGTGAACATTCAACAGATGGCACACAGTCATTCATCAACACCACTTGCACATTACAGGAATTCGGCTGGGAGTTATTGCCACATACCTCGTATAGTCCTGACCTCGCTTTTCCACATGTTTGGGCCAGTAAAGGAGTTTCAAACGGTCCGATCATGGCTCCAGCGTAGTGAGAAAACTTTCCACCTTGATGGTGTCCACGCACTAGTGAAACACTGGGATAAGTGCATTATTGTAGCAAGAGATTATATAGGGAAATAAAAGGAGTTTTTACTCTTGTAACTGTGTTCTATTATTCTGGACAATAAAGTCCTGTCCTGTTTGACTCGAATGCCCCTTGTGTTAAACCAGAATTTGACATTTCTCTGGGGAGGAGTCTCCAGCGTCAATGCTTTGTAATATCACTTTACGATTTCAAGAAAAAATATATTCATGAGAGTGAAAATAGAGTCTGGTGAGCGAACAGCTGTTTATAGCTGCTATAACATAAATGATAACAGGGACATGCTTGTCTCACAACATGATAAAAGTAAATTAATGGGACTGTGTAATAAAATGAGCAAACAATTATGCTGGTGTTGTAAAATAATCAGCTTTGGGGTGGTAACAGAGACACTTTACCACGTCTTGTGCCACATCATGCGACATCGTTAATGATTTCTCCCTCACTGCACACCTTCAAAATGTTTCATATCTAACTTAACTGATAATATATCCAAAAGGTGTATTGTATTAAGCTTAAAAAGTAATAATGTACAGTATTAAAATCTCAGAAGGCTGATTTCTTCATCTCGGTTGTGTAATCTGTTCTCGGATAGCGGTAAGAGATTAACCCCTGACCTGGAAGACCATTAGACTTACGTCATTTTGTCCTTCTAATCTGTCATGAAACTAAAAGCGCAGCAACACATTCTGTCCATTTACAGACATGGCAGCAGAGAGGCTGAGACAAGGTCTGAGTGTAAGTGTGTAGAACGGTTACCAGCGGGCCATTTGCAAGTAATGGTTCACGTCCTTGACGTGAATGATGGGAGCTGATTCACCTCATTACATTAAGAGTTCACTTTTGCTAAAGTGGGTAGGTAATGCTTCATACCAAAAATAGGAACTCTTAGGTGTGTGAGTCAAAGAGCAAAATTATGGCACAGAGGTAACTACAGAGCTTAAATGTACCACAACTTAGAGAACATTAACAGATGGGGAACCAACTCTAATAAAAAAAAAAATTGAAGCAAAGCTTGGGAAATAAACATCCCTATAGAGTCACGGTTGTGATGTATATAAAGCGAGTTCCTGATTGTACTGTGGTTGTGGTGAGAACCATAACTAATGTCAAGGTTATAATCATTCTTATATAGTATAATTGAATAGTCTCTTGAATTTAAAGAGGTTATTATAAAAAAACAGACATAAATGCAGTTGATTTGTTTAAAAATCAGCAAATTCTGTCAATATGATGCGCAGAGTTTGATATCTAATTCTGAATGAATGGAAGAGTCAGGAAATAAAACTTTAATTAGTTATTAAAAAGGGCAATATGTGCCCTATTCCTCTTAAAATACAAAATGTGCTGTGATTAAAAGCTCGGAAGGTGTCAATAATTCAGTATATACTAAAAGGTATTTGCTGCAATTTATTATCCTGATTGTACTTATTTTTGCTCAACTTATTTATATAGTAGGTTCAAAAATTCATAAAAATTTGAAGAACTTTACTTTAACCACTACATGCGCAAAATAACAGTAGTCTTTAGTCCTTTTTGTGGACATATCAATTTAAGGTGGTTTATTGTGTAACAGTAATAATTAAAAATTCAAGTGTAAAAATAGTTCACCTATTCTAAGGATGAGAATTGAGTGCAGTTTGCTGTTAACTATCACCATCTGGTGGCCAGTCCTGGAACAGCAAGTCAACAACTCAAGACATGCTACAGTATAAACTCACAAAACAAGCTAGGGTTAGGGTACTGCCAAATTGCCCACAGCGTGTGAATATTGGTCTTAAAATGGGAATAAATAGAACGGTAATCATCATTGGCCTCCACAGTCCCCAGTTGGACTACAGAGGTTTCTAGATGGATGGAGGGAATAAATGATATATTGTGTCCACTAGAGGTTATATACACTGTTATTCTTTAGTCAGGGAGTTTTTGATAAGATTTTGATCATCGAAATTGGAAAAAAAAACTGTACTTACTAACGTAAAGTTACATTAGTTTTGAATAAGTGTAACAAAGACGGGTAAATGTTTATAATCTGATATAATTCTGTTAATAAGAGCTTTGTGACTGTAGCGTGATATATGATAAAGTTATGCAGCTTTCTGTTTCATCTGTAAGTGGGTTTAAATTTTAAATAATCTGCTAAATGATTAAATGTGATACAAAATGAAATCATGCTACTTAAATCAGGTAAGACCTGGACCAATGCTAAAGATTTAAGATAATATTGTTCTTTTTGGAGGGGGGCACCAGGGCTTAGGTGTTAGCACAGTTGCCTCAGATCACCAGGGCTGGAGGGTTCGAATCGCTCCTCAGGTTTGAGACCATGGAGTTTGGACATTCTCTGAATAATTTGTGAGATTCCTCCAGGTACACTGGTTTCCTCCCACATTCCAAAGCTGACTTTTTTCAGAGTAGAATCCTGAAGCCAATATACAGTAACATGAAGATCTTCACAGGAAAGCAAGACCAAAACTTTGGTCTTGGTCTGCTGCAGAGGAGAAGTTCATTTAGAGTCACCAGCCTCAGAAATCACCAATTGACAAACAGCACCTCAGATTAGAGCCGTTATGAAGCTTTACAGAGCAGAAGTAGCAGATATACATCTCAATATCAACTGTTCGAAGGAGATTATTGTGTATTTTAGACGCCTTCAGTATTGATTTACAGTGAAGAAAGAAATAAAAATCAGGAACGACCATGGGGTTAGAAAGTGATCACAAACCTGTGAGCGGTAGTGTATATGATCAGAACCCGTTGTCACATAATCAGTTTAAGAGCACAAAAAGTCATGTTCATTAGTAGACTTTGTTATCACTCACTCACTCATCGTCTATACCACCTATAGGCTAACTCCATGCACACAAACCCCAAAGTGGGAATCAAATCCAGAACTTGGAGGTGCAAGACGAAAGTGCTAACTACTAAACCGCTGTGCCACCTTTCATATAGCATAAAAGGCACACCACGGGCCAATAAAAGGGAAATCAGACACCTACTTATAAAAGTACTTATACATTGTGGATCTGATGGAATGTCACAAAGAATCTGGTCAAAAAGAGGAACATATCAAATCACCCATCGAAAACAAGAAATTAAGTAGGCCTTAGCAAAAGACATGGTCTAGCTCAAGAAGACAGGCCACATGTGAATAACTATGAGATTGAAAGAAGAAGGGTGGGAATAAAGTGGGATTGTATATAATATAAAAATTAGTGAGCTGAATAAATTATATAACAACTAATGAACAGTTGATAAAAAGTAGATCAGGAGGAGGAGCAACACAGTGGTTTTGGGGTATAGACCCCCCTTCTGGAAAAGTGAAATAGCTTTTCTTTTTGCTTTTGGACTTCTTGGGGCATCGACACATGACTGCGTCCTAACCAGATCAGATATTTGGGGTTGCAATTTTAATCCTGCCTGGTGCAGTTAAAAAACTTTCTCTATTCAACATGTGCCTGCGGATTTTATTTAAAAAAATTGTTGGAATCCTTGAAATGTGCCACGACAATGTGTGTGTGTGTGTGTGTGTGTGTGTGTGGGCGGTGTTGGTGGTGGGGCTGTCCCGCTGTGGAAGATAGTGTTTATTGGACCGCCGGATGTTCGTTCATTTAGCATCAACACTGACAAATATTTATCGCCTCGATCCAGTGACATGGATGACACACAGGACATCTGTCACTTCTTGGATCTTTTATGACTTTATTACACACTACTATCTTTTTTTATTCCACCATTTAATTGTGTCTCAGTCATCCTCTAATCCTTCATCTGGCTCTGTGGGACTGTACATTGTCCATCCTCAGTCTTATTTACGGATATGTAATTCAAGCCTGTTTGGTTAAAAGGATATAGAGGATATGATGCAATCTCAGGGTCCGTCCTTTATCCACAGGCACATTGTTTCTGTTGGCTCAGAAATACTGTAAGTGCACCCAGGGACACATTTGGAACGAAGTGGCACAGTTGTTAGCTTTATGAGGTCGATTGCTTAAAAAGCATTTAACAGAAATGAATGGAGGATACATGAATAAAGAGACGGGAAATTGATTCCGAATGGACGTCTGGGACAACAGTCAGGATTTAATAGACTTGAAAGGGTTTCACGTTTGTTTGTATCTGGCTCACATATTGATCATCATACAGTATGTGTTATTACATAACCCTCATCTATGAATATGCAAATTAAACAGTGTCTTGTATTTGTATTGTATTTAGCTGAATAGTTTAGCTTAGCCAGTTTTCTTAGCTAACAATACACAAAGGTTTTGTGTATAAAAGTTTTCTCCTGACACTTCACCTACACTTTCGCCTCACGCCACTCCTTTGGGACGACTCTGTACAAAACTGCGCTTTGTGAGTGTAATGTGCTGCAGTTTTCACGCAAGATGACACAGATTAGTGTGTGTGTGTGTGTGTGTGTGACCTTTTGTTGCTAGCAAAGTACTTTCATGCATTTTTTCCCCAGTTCTTATCTGAGCTATCAAACCCTTAAGCTCTGACAAACATGCTTGGTGCTGGCTGACAGTGTAAGAAACGTGGATGCGTCTGATGTAATTGTCTGATGTGTGTTATAAGTCAGTAAAACATGGTTAGATTAGGAAGCTGAGAAGCTGAGAAGCCGAGAAGCACATCCCCCCGTGATGGAGGACTGGGGCCGGTCTCGGCCTGCTACAGACGTGGCAGTGTGGAGGGAGGAGGAGGAGGATTTGAATGGGAGGAGTTAAAGCCTCCAGCTTGGCACGTAACACACACACACACACGCACACACACATTCCTTTAACTTTGTCATCCGTTAGAACATGTCCAGCAGTCCTCCATCTAAAAGCAATCCGTTTTTTATGACATATAGGCTAATATTATTGTTATTATTATTATTATTATTATTATTATTATTATTATTATTAATACTAATACTAAAGACAAACCTAATAATAAAATGAGACATGAGCAAAGAATAAAGGCATTGCTGATGTACTGTATGAAACTAGAAGTCTAATCCTGTTAGTCCACAGGCCTTTTTTTTTTTTTAAACTAATGATTGTCCCATCAATACTTTTATCCATTTATATTTACAGTTAATTTCTGGAACAAACTAGATTCTGAAATCACTTATGAGAGGCATTCGAGTCAAACCGGGACTTTTGTTTCTACAGAACTCAGTTCTGAGAGTCAAAACTCCCTTTATTTCTCTATATAATCTGAACGCATTTATAAACTAACACATTTATCCCAGTGTTTCACTAGTGCTTGGACACCATCAAGGTAGAAAGTTTTCTCAGTATGCCAGAACCATGATCATGTTTCATGTCTGAATTCCTTTAATGTTCCCTCAAACATGTGGAAATGGCTTGGAGCGAGGTCAGGACTGTATGGGGGATGTGTTACAGTTCCTGTATCGTGCAAGTGCTGCTGGTGAACGATCCCATAGGATCATTACCCATACGCAGATGGGTCTCTTCCACAAATTAGTGACAGGTTTTCTGTTGATTTACGAGGATCAGGCAGCGAATGTTCACACGAACGACTGCAGTGGGCTCCGAGACACCTCAACCAGGATCCTTCTTTAACGTTTTAAACGTTTGCGCCGTTCAGATGTTTTACTGCGACTAAGAGTCTCATCACCAAACTGTGCTTGATTCAACAGAAATTTCATCAAAAGTCCCGGTTTCACTTGAACGCCCCGCATACATTATAATTCTCTATAGATATTAGGGAAAGGTTTATTGATGTCTCTATATAATATATAGCATCTATTTTACTCTGTTTCCTGCTCACATCTTGATCACTTGATCGACTTTTCTTTAAGACATGACCTCTGGTAGTAAGGTTTCTCCAGGTCCTGCAACAGTCCTGGTCATGTTCTCACAGCACTAGGACCCGGAGGAGTGAACTCATTTCCCACAGTAACTGGAGATTAGGGGCGGAGGGGTTCCTGCGTCTGTCCTCCTGCTGAACACAAATCACAGCTTCTCATTTCAACTCCCCTTTCCAGAAGTTTCCTCACAGTGCAGAATAAATTCCACAGTGTGGAACAGCAACACGTCAGAGGAAGCGACAGACTCCTGAGAGGTAAGAAGAACTCATGAATTGAATGATATCATACTGTAGAAATCATGCAAGATTGCAACAGTACAACAGTACTTCTTCCTTAGACGGTCTGGAAAGAATTGGAGGTTGGGCTTTGAAAATGGAATACATTCTTTACATATGAAAGAAGGGGCTGTTTGAAAGCTTCAAAGCAAACCATGAATGTGGGGATGAATGTGTATTAAGAGTTGAAGCTATTGTAAGTATGGAGTACTTTATGCTCACTTGGTCACACCCTGTGCCCGGTCCTGGGGGATTGGATTCGTCTGCTTCACACACTCACAGAAATACAAGGGGTTATCTGAGTGTCAAGTGGTGATACTTTCTGGGAAGATACAGTTCGTACACACCATACTCTAAATATATTTCACTCAGGACACACTTGAATCCTTAAATCTCACTTGAGAAGCTTGAAAATTTTATGCCTTCGGTTTTAAGAATGTTGAGTTGAAGACGTCTTTGCTTTGTCTTTATTCTCTTATATAATAGCAGTTGGACTTCAGGTTTAAAGTGTGCTTTAACAGAAGATTGACTAAAGCTAAGAGTGGGATGTGTTCCCGTTATCTACAAATCTTCAAATCCAGTCTAACTGTCCTGTTATTGGTGCACATTTTATCCTGCATAAAATCATGATCGATCCTTTTAGATCTGTATATAAATTTGATGTTATATATTTGATGATATATATACAGTCTTACTGTCTCAATTCCCTTTCCTTTAGTTCTTGAATCCCTGTCCTTCAGGGAAAAAGAGATGAAGGTGTAAAAAAAAAAAAGGTATGGACAAATAGATTCCTAAGCAGTCACAGCAATCTAGTTAGCCGAGCTGTTATCTCTGGTGTGTGGGAAAACGGTATGTTAGATTAAAGATAAAGACAATATTCACTGTGGTACATCTGCTCCTGTTTTGTCTGGAGTTATAGGCGCTGACGTGGCAGCTGTGAAAGTATCCTCACTAGCTGTCAGCTCAGGCTCTCTGGATGGAGAGCAGAAAGCCTGTAATTACACGGCTATTGATATTTCAAGTCGAGGTCTGCTCAGCTCAGGCCTTCTTGGTCAACCATTAAAACTACAACAACCAAGCAAACGCTAACCACTTTAAATAAAGGTACCGGAAAGAAAATCAGCATATATACAAATTCTACATATATTACATAATAAGCATAAACAGTATTTAATTTCTGACTGCTTAAGCTTGCTCTGTTCGCCTTTATTAGTCTGTCCTGTTGCTGCACAACATGGTTTAGGTCTTACAAACCTTAGAAAGTTTTCCTCTTGTTCTTTAAACTGTTTAAAAAATCTTCCCTGATTTTATCACAAAATTTGTCATGTCCAATTCCCAAACGTTTTTCCCACTTCTCCGTGAAAAACTGCCGACCACCTTGCAAAGTAACTGGCATTGTTCGACCTATTCCATTATTGGATAGTGTCACTATGATTGATGTAGGAGTGTGAGTGAGCCAGACCCGAGAGAGCACGCACCATGTCTGCTTCTGACCATGGATGGCTGTAGCACCACTGGAGAATCTAGCCCCATGATAGGGCGCATCCTTTTTCGTTGCGCTGTTAAGAAGCATGAGGATTTAATACTTTAACTATAAAACAAAACATGAAGCAGATCAGAAGCAAATGGTTTTGACAAAGCAAAATCAAATGCACCTCAAAATTGTGCATTTGTATTGTGAAAATGCAGAACATCACTATAAAGATGATCCAAACCCTTTATTTAGAGACCTCATTTGTTAGGTTCAAAGTCCTCATCAATCCGATTCCTGATTGGAATGCTAATACTCTCAGTCATGCACTGAAACTCATTTAGGTAATGTATAACTCGACAAGTTCTTGCACCAAGGACATTCTAGAAGTAGTGGATAAAATATTGTAAACTTTCAGCAGATTTCACAGTATATCTGGGTTCGTCTGATGTGTATTCCTCCAGGGAAAAAAAGTCACATCTCAAGAACGATGTGGGTGAAAATCCTGGTGGGCCTGTGCCTGTTGGCCAGCGTCCAAGCGGACAAGAAGCTTAGCAGCCACGCAACCACCCTGGCAGACAACAGCGCCAACTTGGCCTTCGACCTCTACCACAACATGGCCAAGGATAAAGACATGGAGAATATCCTGATTTCCCCTGTGGTAGTGGCTTCTTCTTTGGGCCTGGTGGCTCTTGGAGGAAAAGCCTCCACGGCCTCGCAGGTAAAAACAGTCCTCAGCGCAAATAAAGTCAAAGATGAGAACCTCCACTCGGGCCTGGCTGAACTTCTAAATGATGTTAGCGACCCCAAGGTGCGTAACGTCACCTGGAAGATTAAGAACCGATTCTACGGCCCCAGCTCGGTTAGCTTTTCTGACGATTTTGTGAAGAGCAGCAAGAAGCACTACAACTACGAGCATGCCAAGATCAACTTCCGTGACAAGAAAAGCGCCATCAAGGCCATCAACGAATGGGCTTCCAAGTCTACTGATGGCAAGCTGCCGGAGATCACCAAAGATGTCGAGAAGACCGATGGCGCCATGATCATCAATGCAATGTTCTACAAACGTAAGTATTTGTTCACATTCACTGTAACAAAAACAATACAAAATATAATTATTATCTTATACAATCCCAACAGCTCATTGGGATGAACAATTCCATCAGCAGATGGTTGACAACCGTGGCTTCCTCGTTCATCGGTCATACACGGTGTCGGTTTCCATGATGCACCGCACAGGTAAACATACAACCCACCAAGATATACCTATTAATGTACATGCACAATGGAACAACTCATTTACCTTGTCTTTCCTCTTTAAGGTGTTTACCCCTTTTATGACGACACTGCCAACAGCTACTTCGTCCTGGAGATGCCTCTGGCTCATAAGAAATCCTCTGTTATCTTCATCATGCCCTACCATGTGGAGTCTTTGGAGAGACTGGAGAAAATGCTGACACGGAAACAGCTGGACATCTGGCAGTCTAAACTGGAGCAGAAAGCTGTGGCTGTCTCTTTACCGAAGGTCAGCATGGAGGTCAGCCACAATCTGCAGGTAAGACAATTACCAATAGCTTCAACCATCAGTACACCTGCTCAAGCGGGGAGGGTTCTTTGGCTGCTCTTCTTGGGAGACCATTGTGGGAGTGGTTTAATCCTAAGAGAAAGGATTTCCCTTTTATCAGAAGAGCTTCCTGTCTTAAGGGTTCTTTGGTTGATAAGGTAATCTTTGGTAAACCATGTTGTCTATATTGAATCTTTTGCAGAAATATCTGGGAGAACTTGGTGTAACCGAGGCTGTGGATAAAACCAAAGCTGATCTATCCAACATCTCAGGAAAGAAAGACCTTTACCTGGCCAACGTCTTCCACGCCTCCGCCTTTGAGTGGGACACCGCTGGCAACCCTCCAGACACCAGCATCTTCGGCACGGACAAGGTGAAGAACCCCAAACTGTTCTACGCGGACCATCCATTCATCTTCCTGGTGAAAGACAAGAACACCAACTCCATCCTCTTCATCGGCAGGCTGGTCCGGCCCAAAGGCGACAAGATGAGAGACGAATTATAACCGACTTCAGAGCAAGTTTGAATCGAATCACGTAGAAAGCATGCGTTCGCATATATATGTATGTGTGTGTGTTGGTGTGTATGAGACTGACGAACAAAGTGTGTATGTGTGTGTGAGTGTGGCATTTGACTATTGACTGAACCAGCAGAGGACTGTTACCTCAAGAGGACATTCCAGAAGATCTGTGGACCACCACCCATGTGTTTCAGGCATGTTCGATCCCGAACACGTACACCGTGTTAGACACAAAGCAGTGTGTACTCGGCTAAAGCAATCCAACTCAACAAAGAAGTGTGCGTTAACATGATTAATGTTTAAACAGTTCATTTCAAGGTTGAACAAATGTAAGGAAATGCAAAATGAAATACTTTTGCGAAAATTTTTTCCAGTAAGTGTGACCAGATAACGTCATCAAAACCGTTCTGAAGCCTTTCCAAAACCGCGCTTGTTGACTTCCCCTTAAGTCTTTACCACTGGTGTTTTACGAAAACACAAACTCGGTAGCAAAGACCATAATTTCTTTGGCAATTTTTTTCCTCTACATTATGTACAAACTGAACTTCTGCTTAGCTAGCTAGCATATCATCGACTCCTTTTTTTTAGAGTTAGCACGCTCAAGTTCTGACTAGCCTGCTACATAACTAGCAGACTATGTCTATTATTGTTCTGGTTTACATTCAGAAACAACTTCATCCACTATATTTGCACTTTAATGACGGAAATTGCATCAGCCTGTAATGCCTTCTGGGAAAGTTTTGCTTGCATGTTGGTCTCTCATGCGTCGTAAAGGGCTAGCTCTGAAAACAGATAAGGGGATTCCCTCAAGGGGGAGGTCGATAAGGGTGTGCTAAAAATATTATAGCAGACACTTACTATGTCAACGGTGTTTAATTGCCTTTTCCTGCATCTACTCTTTTATTTATACATCTCTTAGATGTCTATCAATTTAGGAAGGCTTACTTTTCTTCAGGATAAAGATCAAAAGCAGACAGCATGGTCACACACTAATACCACTCCGAGATTCATCCTTCAACAGCATTCTCTCAGGGTTTTAGCTTTTCTTGTACATACGCCTGAACGGCCTTGCTTAGTTACGACGCTGTACGAAAGACGATCTGGGTTTGTGAAACATCTCTCAGTATCTGAAGGATTTTATAAAAGTTTCACATTATGCACACAGAGTACATTCCTGTTGAGCCTCAGATACAACCACATGTCTGACCTGGCTGCAGTCCGCACTGAAAATGCTCCTCTGCACTAGAAAACCTGTGACTGTTTAAATTTGTTGATCGGCCTGGCTATGAAATTGTTTTCTGACAAATTGTATGTTGGGTTTTTTTTTTCTCAATAAAATCAGCTCCACTGAAATAATGTACTGTAGTGTACCTGCATCTTTCCTGCACATAAAACAAGAGCTGGTGTGATTCCACAAACATGAACATCTGAACTTGTGTAAGAAAAAAAAAAGTATTACATTTTGACCACAAAAATTAAAGTCTGGAGAGATTCAGAGAAATCACTGGGAAAAAAGCAGATTTTTTTTTTTTTATAAATCAGTTTAGATAAAAATTTAATGTAAAACATACTGTACATGCAATACAACTATCCACATTTATATTGCATTAAAGCAATCTTGTTATACACATTATATTGCTATATGTAACTATTATATTAGTATAGCAATCTTATAGTTAATTAAAAGCGATATATACATAAAACTTTGAATTAAATTTAATTTAATTATACTACATACTACATAAGTTATTGACAAAATATGAGGCTACTATTATTCCCAAGAGGAAGCCGACATCATTTCCTGTTATACATCCTCATTTTAATAGTCACAGGAAAACTGGAACAATAGACATTCAGGAAACATAAATAATATACACAAATTATTTCAATCTGCATATAAAGCACACACACACACACACACACACACACACACACACACACACACACACAACATGTCCAAAACATGATATCGGTGCTAAAAAGTCTCACCTAGGTGAAAAAGTGAATTTTCAGATAGGATCATATATCAGCATTTTTCAAAATACTTAGTGCTTTTTAACTTCTGATCAATGCTTCGTTTTTTTCTGTAAATATACATACACACATATTTTTATCAGATGAAAAGAAACACATTTGCTAAATACAATTTCATGCCCTTTTATATAGTGTCTGTAACTTTAAAAAAATTCTAATCTTTCAATGATCTTAATTGTCATTCAGATGAAACTTGGCGAATTTACATTTCACATGAAAGACATAAACCTGAAATAGTGCATTATTCTAAAATGCAAAATTGTTATGATATTGCAACATGAATTTGACCACCTTTCACCAAAAAACAATTTAAGCAACAATCTTTACAGGTCATATGCTTCAGCTTACACTAATTTCAGTATAATTATAGTACACTCATAAAGAATAATTGGCATTTTAAATCATTATTGTTCGAAGTGAGACAGTATAGCATTGAAAAAATTTACATTTTTGGGGAATGTATAAAATCATCTCTCAAAAAACGGCTGAAGTTAGCAACTTGAAATCTTTAGGGAAGCAAGATTGATCACTTCCATGTTGCATAAACTTCAGAAGTAGCTTCTTTGGCACAAACATTTTTTTGTATTATTTGTATAACATAAAAAAAAAATCAGCACCAATACTGATGGCCATTAAATCAAGCTATTAAATGCGAATAGGACTTAATGGGTACAACTACTTACTGTATGATTACAGGTTCGATTCGTTCAGGTTCAAAGTCTTTGCTCAAATGAATTGGTTCCTTTTGCAAATCTGAATAATTTAATTCAAAAACAAAGTTGTGTATTTTAACATCCCCATGTTTTCAATACCTCCATCCATCCATCCATCTAGGAAGCTCTGTAGTCCAACTAGGGACCTATTTACACATGATTGGCAATTTGGGAGTACCAGTTATCCTAATCTACATGATGTTGGACTGTGAGAGTAAAGGAAACCCACCAAGCACGGGGGGAACATACAAACAGACCCTGTGGCAGGAATCGAACCCGGTCCCTGGATGTGCAAGGCGGCAGTGCCAAGGACTATGCCATCATGCCGTCCATTTTTAATAACTGGTCATTATTAACCCATACAAATCTATTATTTGTAGCTAGGGAAGATTTTTTCATCTGTGCTAATGGTAATATTAAATCTTCCATACCAAACATTTTTACAATTACTTGCAATTCATTTTAGCATAACTGTTAGTAAAGTAATAATTATTCATAATGATTAATATTTATTTGCAGCTTTCAACATTTAAAATAAAAACAATTGAGGTATAAACTTAGAACTTTTAGAAAATAAATACCTGTGATTCTTTGGTGCTTGAGAATCATTTCACTTCATTTCAAAGGTATATTCTAAGAGAATTCTGGTGACACCTAGTGGACATGATCTAAAACAACAACTCACTGTCAGTAGCCTATAGCTAATCTTCACTTAAAGCTAATGTTACATGCAGATTTGGGGCTTTTTAATTGAGAATAATATCTAAAACAATTCACACAACATCTGATTAAAGCATTGACTATAATTCAAGGGTGAAATGTTCGTTACATTTAGTCATTCACTCATTTGTCCATTGAGGCCTATTCATATGTTTTTAGCATAATTCACACACTTTCTGTACAACAGGAAATTATCTGCAGTTCTTTAATTATATCTAATCAAAAACCTAAACATGAATAATTTTCTTATATCATATATAATTCTAATCAATATGCTTAGTAGTAATTGTATTCCTAAATGTTTTATCAGAAAATCATGCTAATAGTGAATGGTGTTTGCTTCACTTTTATTAATTCAAGATTTAGAAACAATTATTTGTCACATGGACCTTACAGCACAGTGAAATTATTTTGTTATTATTTGTATGCCAGTTAGAGATCTGGGATTAGAGCGGCGGGTCAACCAGGATACAGCGCCCCTGGAGCAGATAGGGCTTTACTCAAGAGCTCAACAGTGGCAACTTGGCAATGCTGGGGCTCGAACCCCCGACATTCCAATCAGCAACCCAGAGCCTTAACTATTTGAGCCACCACTGCACTGATTTTTGTTGAAATGTGAAAGTTGAACTTTTTGTTAAGTGCACAAAATGCTTTATATTAGATTGAATACGTAAACTAAAGTACAGATATTTCTGTCAGAAATAAACATTAACATGTACCTCTGTTTTATAGTTTATCTACCAAACAGAATTTCAGCATTCTCAAATGTTTGCGTCTCAATTCACGTCTCGTAGTTAATTAAATTTGATGTCTCTGACTGTCTCACAACTTTAAACCCATTCCTTAATGAAAGACCCAAATAAACTCTCAGCTTGTTTGAAGAAACAGTCCAGAGACAATGGGATTAGGAAAAATGTTACTTACGAAGTATAGACCGTTTATAGTTTTAAAAGATTAAACAAGATAAAACGATTTCAGTGTTTTACAGAAGTATAACATTATTCACATGTAAAGACACCATCAAAGGGTGAAGAAACGTTTTTTTTTTTTGTACAACCCTTTGCTGAATGTGAACAGGTAAATCAGATGACCTGGAGTAAAATGCTTTGTGGATTTTATCATTCTAAAGTGAGAGTATGCAAAACTCCAGCACTCGACTGTATGAAAATCCAAACCCTCAGAGCTGCTACGCTGACAATTTAATTTGCATGCAATCCTGTTTTCTCTTGCCATTTCCAATGAGGCACAGGAAACTGTCGCGATTAGCGCCAAGCCTTCTTTGTGCTGTCATTTACACTCTGGTGTTAAAGGGAGCCTTTAAAGTGGACAAATGGGACGGCAGACATTCAGCTCCGCTGTTCCCGAGTATTTAAGGGCCATTAAAAGCAACCTCCTGTTTCATCATGAGACAATGGCTGTCCTTCTGGGAAGAAGAGTTGCTGCAGTTTTTCTTCTGCTTTTCACCGTAGTGAAGTCGTGCCATCCTGGGTGCCGGTGCGAGGAGCAGAGTTTCGGATTGTTCAACAGCTTCAGCCTGACCAAAGTGGACTGCAGTGGACTGGGACCGAACATAATTCCAGTTTCAATCCCTCTAGAAACGTCTTCTCTGGACCTTTCCTCTAACGGCATCCGTTCTCTCGAGCGCGCTGTCCTCTCCGGACCGGGATACACCACTCTGTCTAGCCTCAACTTGAGCAACAACTTTATCTCTGCCATAAATGGAAGTGTTTTCTCCAAACTGCACTATCTGGAGACTCTAGATCTAAGCTGGAACTCCATCCAGAAAATCGTTGAAGGTTTTCCAGGCCTCCTTCTCTCCGAGCTAGATCTGAGCCACAACCGAATTCATGAAATCAACCCGAATGTGTTTCGAGTTCAGGATCATGGAAGGCCTCTGAGCGTGGATCTGTCTTATAATTTGTTGCTATCATTTATCAGGAGTGACCTTTCACAACCTCTTAACATTCACAGCCTTAATTTAGCAGGAAACAGGCTCACTTCTGTGCCAACCATGCAGGACATCTCCTTACAGTTCCTCACCCTGGATGAGAACCCCATATCGGTTATTAATGAAAAGAGTTTCGCCGGATTGAAATATCTCATCCACCTTTCTCTAAGCTCGATGCCCGAGTTACACACTCTCCAACCTGAAAGTTTACAAGATCTCCGAAACCTCCAAGTGCTTGATCTTTCGAATAACAAGAAACTAAAGACGTTGAGTGCAGAGGTTTTTCGTGGCCTTACGTCACTACAGGAGCTCAATTTGGTGAAAAGCCGGGTCACATCTTTGCCAGCTAACATCCTCCAGCTCCTTCCGAGCATTAACAGCATCGCTCTGAGCGAAGGAGTGAACTGCTGGAGGGTCCGGAAGCAGGAACAATTTCACAGACACGTCGGATGGAGTAAAGCGGAGGCAGCGCTGACCTGCGATGTGACCGGTGTCATTTCCTGAACATATAAGACGTTTTGGGGGAAAGAAAAAAAAAAGTTTGGACCTTATCAGTATTATGAACAGTACAACACACCGTGAAGTGTTTTATTCTTCACATAAGCTACTGTTTATTATTAAAGGAAACCATATTGTGAAACCATATATCAATCAAACCTGATGTGATATACAGGATATTGTGTATTTCATTAGATTTAAGGTGACATGACCTGAGTCTAAGGCAAGCATTAACTTTTTTTTCTTCTTGAAGGATCTTTGGTCTTATTACCTTATACATAAACGAGTTGACTAATTTAGACTTGACAAGTCACTCTAAGGCTTTTCTTATTATTTTAACTGATGTTTGTGTGCGTGTGTGTGTGTGTTTCGCATGTACAGTCCATTGTTACTCCCTGGGTGGAGAAAAGAGCACATGAATCAACCTGCATATTTAACTCAAGCTCTTGAGAAAAGTGGCATCCACCCAATTCAAGGGAGGTAGACTACCTTCTAGTATAATTACACAGCAGGATTATAATTGCCTTTAAATAAAACTCAAAACAATTAACACATCCAAACGTATGCATTTGTGTTGTTTTTATTTTTTTCTCACTAGCATTATCATGTTATCAAATCTTGCTCTGCAGTGTTCGTTCGAGACATTTCGTTATGTCTCAAGATAAAAGATAAGTCCATAGTCAAAGCAAAGTTCTTCCACAAGGTGCGTGACGTTAAAGATCTCGATTAAGTAGTTTGCTCTAAACCTGTCTGGCATCAATGAATCCACATAATCCTTCATAATGATGTCATCGAGATAAACCTCATTCCTTTCTGTCTCCTTTTTTTCCTTTTCTTTTTCAGGACATAACAAAAACAAAATGATTTCTTCATCATCATTATCATCATCATCATGAAAAAGTCCTGTAACCGGTTTATCCTGATCTGTGTGGTGTGGGAATCTGGAGCTTAGTCCAGGAAGTCATGAATTCCATGCATACACACATGCATTCAGGCCAATCTCGAGTTGTTCATCCGTTTACCGGCAAGTTTTTGGTGTGTTGTAGGAGAGCCGTAACCAGAGCTCAGGATCAAACCACGGAGGCTGGAGTTATATAAGATAGTAATGCTCCTTGCTTTAAACTAACTTAATGCTGTTTTAACTTGACTTGGAATTAAACCAGTAATAGACTCAATCAATAGACTGATGATGGGATATTCCTCAAAACAGAGTACACAGTACAGGCCAAAAGTTTGGACACACCTTCTCATCTATCTGTCAATGTGTTTTCTCTATGTTCATGACCATTTACATTGGTAGATTCTCACTGAAGGAATCAAAACTATGAATGAACACATGTGGAGTTATGTACTTAACAAAAAAAGTTCTCCACAGTCATCGGACCTGAACCCAATCGAGATGGTTTGGGGTGAGCTGGACCGCAGAGTGAAGGCAAAGGGGCCAACAAGTGCTAAA
>JAQMYG010000009.1:3777251-3788528 GCA_030014215.1 Clariallabes teugelsi | reverse complement strand
TGTGTGTGTGTGTGTGTGTGTGTGTGTGTGTGTGTGTGAGAGGTAAAAATTAAGAGACCAGTTAACTTCTGGAATCGTCAAGAGGAAGATGGAGGGTCACAAACCATCAAGCAAAACTGAGCTGTTTGCGTTTTTGCAAAAAGAGTGGTATAAAGTTATGTAACAGCCATGTGAAAAAAAAAACTGGTGGAGAGCCAAAACACATGAAAGTTGCAATTACAAATCGGGGTTATTCCACCAAATTTCTTAATGTTATTTAGCCAAAGCATTAACACAATTTGTTCACAGATTATTTGGATTTTGTTTTATTTGAGTTATTAAAGATCTGCAAATACTGATCTTGTTTTTTTTCTTTTTTTATGTGTTGTGATGTTGTCATTTCCTTTAAATATACACTCTAAATAACAATAGTTATATTTTGAATTTAGAAGAAATATTGTCAGCAGTCCACAAAAAAAAATTAACAAAACTGTTCATCTCACCTCTACATGCACCTGTAAGAAAAAAAAAAAAAAAACATAAGAAACTATGCTGCAGTGGTCTTTTTTCCAGAGCTGTATAAAGTCAGTCAAAAATGTATACACACTTCAGGAAAAGACAAATGTGCATAAATATTTTAAAACTAAATGAATTGTTATATGTTATATGCTGATATACTATATGATAATATTATTATAATATTATTAATATAATATACATCATACTATTTTTCTTTTCTTGATTAATGCAAAAGCCATCGTTGTGGCAGACGTTTTCTATAGATTAGTTGTTTTTATGGTATTTGTTTTTCTTTCACCATCAATGCTAAAGAAAGAGATTTGCATCTACTGTGGAAATATTATGCAATAACCTACAGTGTGCCTGCGCAAGTTAAATTACATTATAAAGGAAGACTAGAAATATTTGAGGAGTTCCTGATTCTGAAGTGTAGTAATGTTTTTGTGAAATTTACATGAAATTTCATAGAATCGTTTCATGAGAGAAAGAGTAACGTGTACATATTATGTAATGAATGTACAGTGAATATATACTGTATATATACTGCATGCATTGTAAAGAAACAATTCATACTACCACCATCATACTATTCTACTGTTGATTTTTTCCCCATACTAACATACCTGAAAGTGCTTTATATGATAGTGGCTGTGTTAAAAAATACTCTATATACAGAGCGAGAAACGTAAAGGCTGTTGCTTCTGCTGTTGCATTGACAGGTTCTTAAGATACAGGATGTTTCAGGTTCATTAGCTGTGAGTAATTTATTACATGAAGGACTTAGATGGCCTTCATCTTTTGTGTCTATTTCTCACCAATCCTCTTTCTTTTCCTAATCTTAGGAAAATATCCTAATAATTATGTTTTACTAATTATGTCTTTATTAAGTATAATAATTATAACTTCTCCTAAACATTCCTTTTAAATTTTAGCTTTCTTTTTTTCTAGCATTTTTCTTATATCTCCTTTTCCTCAACACCTTCTCTCCTTTTCTCACACACTCGTTCTCTTCCGTGCACGCCAATCCATTGCAGGTCAAACAAGCACACATTACGTTTCTTTAGTCTAATCTGTTTTCTTAATTTTTTGTTTTGTTGATATTAAGCTTTAAAGATAATGATGATTTATTAGCACATACTATTACGTTGTATTTCTGTTCATCCTGTGATTATTCAGCACAGGGTAGCTATTCCTGCACTTGTTCATGTACTTATAAACCTACCAAGCCAACTCCATGTCCAGTGTTTCACATTAAGTGAATGTTATGTACAGTATTGGGAAATTACAGTGTACTTACAGTGAAAGTATAGATTCTGTGTAAAGCAGAGTGTTGAAAGTAGAAGTATTATGTTAAAAGGCACTCAAGGGAAAGTTAAAATTATGCTAATTTATGTTTTGAATGGAGAAAGTAAATGTACTTTCATCAGTTATCTAAAACCATTCAAAGTTTTTTCTTTCTGTAGCAACAACACCATTTTGCTAGTTTTACAAATTTATTTATTGAATAATTTCGCTTACAAAATTTCGCTTACAATTTTAGTAACATTTGAATAGAAATAAGCTTAATAATCTTATATCACCTTATCTTAAGAAACGATAGATATTTGGATAGATTCAAGAATATTTTACTTGCTAAACAGGCATTAGCCAAAAAACATTTAAATCTAACATTTAAATATGGTGGGCACTCAAGGGTGTTCACACAGTCACTTGAAGACCTTTATACAACTTGACAACAAAGTTAGACAGTAGCTGTTCCTAAGAAATTTAAATTTTGGAGCAGTGTGCATTCACAAGATCATTCCCAACTAAAAATATTAGATGTAACAATCAGACAATAATTGTCCATAAAACTCTTGGTCCATAAACATATCTAGCTAGGCTAATAAATGGAAGTAGTAAAAAAATTATCCAAAAGTGTTTTACAAGACTTCATTCAAGACCTAGACCAATCATAAAAAAAAAAAACTTGCACAACCTCACCAGAAAAGTTTTTGTTTATTATAAATTGTATAATAAATTCAACACTGCTGTATAAAGTACACACCATTTTTTTCTCTTCATAATTAGTCTTTTATTTGACTAGAAATTACTAACTTTGATTTCAAAAAATATATTTGATTATACAAAAAATTCTTTGTAAAATACCTTTTCAGCATGTCATAAAATTTGAGTACAGGACCACAACTTTAAAATATATGAGAATTTCCAAAACCTTTAATGAAAGGGAAGGAAACTAAGCAAAGGGACATAAGGAGCATTCCTGTTTCCGTTTGCTATGTGATTTTCTTTAAATAATAATAATAATCATATACAGATCAAGTTAAGCCAATACACATTTTTTTAGCTTGTCAAGAGCAGGTGTTTAAATAATAGTATTTCATGAGAGGACATCCTGTACACTGTGAAGTAAATACACTTGTGCTTCTGCTGAAGGCTACAAATATCTTTGCTGATGCTGTTCACAAGTTTAGACATGCCCTAGGTATCTCACATTTATTTTTCCATGGAACATTTGTTTTAAGACAGTGTTATTTAAGACAGTGTTATTTAGGACAGTGTTATTTGGGACAATGGTATTGTACTTCAGTCAGAAATGTTTGGAGCAGCGGTATTCACTGATGTAGTCTGTTTGAAACGGATATTTTATGGAGTGATATTTGTGGGGCAGTGATATTTCGGATTGTGATATCTAATGCAGTGTCATTTGGGACAGTTTTGTGTGGGGCAATAGTCTTGGAGACTATTGGGATAATGGGATAGTGGCATTTTGGATGATGGTATTTAGTCAGGGGCATCTGGGACAGTGTTACTGTATGTAGTGGTAATATTTGAGAAAGTGATATGTGGAGCAGTGTTAATTGGGATGGTATTATTTAATACAGGGGTATTTGGCCAGTAGAAGTATTCAAGATGGTTGTATTTTGGATGATAGTATTTAGTCAGTGGTATTTGGGACAGTGGAGTATTTGATGCAGTATAAAGTTATATTTGGGATGGTGGCATTTGACACAGTATATTAGGGAAAGTGGTATGTGGGGCAATGCTCTTAGACACAGTGATACTTGGGACAGTGATGTATTTGTAGCAGTAGTATTTGAGACATTGGGACGGTGGTATTTAATACAGTATAGATAACTAGGACCATGGTTTTTAATACAGTGGTATTTGGCACAGTGATGATATTTTATACAGTGATATATTGGGTAGTGGTACCACCTGATTATAGTAACATTTGAGATGGTGGTATTTGGGACAGTGGTGTTGGTACATTGATATTTTGCGGTAGTAGTAAATAAAATAGTAGTACCTGATATAGTAATATGTGGAACAAAGGTAATTTGTGATATTTTTCAATATCCTTCCTTGTAGACTTGATGCGAGTCCTTAGGTTTTAAGTAATCACTGACAGTAAATTTAAGCCCTATTCACAAAATGGAGTTATCTGTAATTTCCTTCCTTATCTTATCATCTTATCATCATTATATGTCACCATTTAATGACTACGGTGGTTGCTCAATCCCTTAGCCGTTATCTTTTATAAAAAGAGGCAGCGAAGCCCACACATGAGTTTCGTGAAGGAGAAATAAGATGAAGATTTACCAGTTGTGTGTCCTCATTGGCCTTGTGCTCAGGGTTCACTCAGGTCCTGTAACACCATCTCCCAACAAGGATGATGAAGAATTTGCAAAGGTAAGAATGACATCACCTTGTGTAGTTTAAGATTAAATAAGATTTTACTGAGCCAGATTTTTAATTGTTCATTGTATTTATGTAAACAGAATTACATGAAAAAGCTCAACATGGAAGAGGAGAACGAGTCATCTTTCGGACGCAAGATCAACGAGATGAGCTTGAAGCTGGGTGAGATGCAGCAGTTTTTTGGGTTGAAGGTGACTGGATAGTGAAATGATAAGATGATGAAGAACCCTTGCTGTGGGGTTTCAGATGTGGCTTCTTATAGAGCTAGTTTCTGAACCACATATTAGTAGCAAATGTACAGTAGAAAAGCTTTCTGTAATTAACAAAGTAAAATTTCTTCGACAGGCTCACACCCTAAAAAACCTCTTGGCCCTGAGCCTAACCCTATAGACACCCCTAATGCCTGTGACCCCAATCTGGTCATGGATGCTGTAACAACCCTCCGTGGAGAGAAAATCTTTTTCATGAACAGGTACACCTGAATCCCAAAGTAACTAACATCATTCATGGATCCATGTTTTTTTTTTTTAGAAAGATCTAACCATCTTATATTGAATTGTCTTGATCAGATTCTTCTGGCGCGTCCACCCTGAGTTCCCCCTCGAGCAACATCCAATCAAGTACTTCTGGCCAGAACTTCCTGATAATATCGATGCTGCTTTTGAGGATGAATCAGCTGATCTGGTGTACATCATCAAAGGTAACATGTAGCATGAATTCGCTAAGAATACTAATCTACTAGTGGTAGTTGCATATAAGTTGGTTTTAAGTTGCATATAAGTCATGTTTATGATCCTTAGGTCAGAAAGTCTGGGCTCTCAGAGCTTTTGACATTGTGGAACGCTTGGATCTCGGTAGCTTCAAGTTGCCAGCTGCTGTGAAGCGCATAGACGCTGCCCTTTATGACGAAAATTCTAAAAGGGTGTTGTTTATTGTTGGCACTTCATACTACAGGTAATTCTTATTGTTAAATGCATTTATTCCCTACCAGTTCTTCTTCAAGATGCTAAGTAATACTTCTTTTTTTAAGCTATGACATTGACAAAAAGGTGATGGACAAAGGATCCCCGAAACCTGTGGAACATATCTTCCCAGGAATGTCAGAAACGGTTACTGCAGCTTTCCAGGAAAATGGTCAGTATTTAATACATTTAATACATACGTATTTAATACGAAATGACTGCGTGATAAAAGTCATGAATATAATTCACTTCATAATAAACTGTATAATTCAGTTGTGAGTAACGTGACATGCCTTTTGTTTTGCAGGTAATACCTATCTCTTCAGCGGGTCACGTCTTTTCCATTTCAGTAACGGAAAGCTGGTGGACACGCTGAAAAGCAACCACTTCTTCAAGTGCTAGTTTTTCAGATTTAAATGCCCCACAGGCCCACCGCATTACTCTACAAATAGAAATTAATTTGTAGAGTAAATTATCAAACATTTTACATAGCATTATATTTTAGACTAGCACTTGTTTAAAACATGCACCTTTTTTTTTTATGTTTCATTATGCTTATGACTGTTTTGTCATTTATGAGCAGCGTTTTTAAAAATAAAACTTTGCTTTTGCTATTTCAACTGTTTTTGATGGTGTGATTGGATATGTACTACTATATATTGTACAGTAAATTAAAGACAAGACATGGTGAAATCCTCCAACACCAAGAGAACAACAGACCTTTTTCACACTGTGTATTACAAATGTTTGTATTAGAGGTTCAATGGCAGTAAATCAGAAGTTCAAGCAAACATCAATACTCAAACTGTCACTCATTTTCCATTAAAGTGGTTGCGAGAAAGAAATAGACCTGTGTATCGGTCATGAGTTCTTGCTGGTATCGGTCATGTGCTGTGAAACAAACAAAGGACACAAGTGCACTCATTCAGACTCAGACCTGGGCTATTCCAGAAATCATCATCCATGTCTCATGGAAATTCCCATGGATAAAAGAAAGGGCCAAGATAAAGAAGTATCCAAAGTATCTAAAATTTCCAAACAAAGGAAGAAGGAAACAATCAAACTCTAACAAACAACTATGAGATTTCACTATGAGACAAACACTCTTAAGAGATTAAACAGACGACTAATTGGGAATGAATACCAAACAGCTGCACAACAGAGTAGTTCAGTAAACCAACAACAGCACAATGCCAGACCCTACTTTTATGGTCATATGGTTGTAATTTGGTTGCGAGGTTGCATTACATTAGTAGTAACATTAGTACCAATGTTGATTTTGAACCTTAAATTTAGGATTACTTTAATAAAATGTGGCTGGATAACCACCACTGAATGAACAACTGCAATATAATGTTGCAAATACAATTTCAAAACAACCTTTATCAGCATACTTATGCAAAATTCACAAAGATCTCAGGTGTTAAGTGACGCATAACTGTGCATCCTTAACTTGCCTATATTGCAGATGATAATTTTCTATTTGTTTTGTTTGATAAATTGTCTTGTATTATTTTGATTTTGTGGCACTTGTTGTTTCACTAAACGATATACAGTATGATACATTTATTAGACTCATTGGCAGATATCGGACCAGACTCAGTGGACCAGTCTCGATTTTATTGTCAGGAAAATGATTTGGTTACCACAATAATGATAATAATAATAATAATAATAATAATAATAATAATAGTAATAAACAGTATAATAATAATTTTGTGGAAAAGTCACTATAAAATTGTATTTGAGTTCTGAGTTTTTTTTCCCTCAATTTTATTCCTAGATGGTTTTATCTGAGATTAAACAATTCTGAGGAAAATAATCTGAAGTCAAATAAGTTGTTTATGGTGGCCCCTGATCCTCCTCCGTACCATTTTAATGATGTATTTCAGCTGAGAAATATAAATAGCTGCAGGATAATTTTCTTTCAAGGACAGCAGATTTAATCAATATTTAAAAACCATGAATGGATCAAAATGTCTGATTTAGGCTTATTTGTTTATTTGTTTATTTATTTATTTTTGGTAACATTCCAAAAAAAAAAAATAAACAAAAACAACAACAACAACAACTTTTTAAAACAATTAAGAAGCAAACTTTTTGTGCGTTTATTATTTAGCGCGTCTTGTTTTTTTTCCCCCCCGCAGTCTTGTCCATATGTATTTAGACAGCACACCCACACAAACACAAAAACACAAACACCGAATGATGTCATCAACCTCAATTAAGTGTGAGACTTGCATTAGGGCTGGATTTAAAAAAAAAAAAAGTGAGCAGTTCACATTTTTTCATTACGTTGCATAACAAAATAAATGCTGTGTGTGTGTGTGTGTGTGTGTGTGTGTGTGTGTGTGTGTGTGTGTTCATTCTTGTTGCAACCTCTAAGCTAAAACAAAATGCTGGCCCTGATCCACCTCCAGAATCCTGTCAAGTTTGCCAAGATTCTGTCAAACTGGGAAAAAAAATAAATAAAAATGTTGCAGATACATGATACGGTGTCTCTTGGCGAGGGTATTATGTGATTAGTTAAAACAGAGACGGTACATTATTTAAAAAATCACTCCCAGCCTGGGTAGCCATTAAAGTCAAAGGTGTGTGTGTGTGTATGTGTAGGGGGGGGATTTTCTCATGTAGCGGGCTAATGTAAGACGTCTGGGCCGGGTTGGTGCATATGGGCGCAGCATGCTTGTAAAGCGCTGCATCTTTTCTCCCCGCCGAAACCGCCGCGCCGCACCGTCCCATCCCATCCCACCCCCACAAATCCCTCCACGTCCTTTTGTTTATTACAGCCTACAGTGGTCTAATCAGGCTGTTTTTGTTAATCTTTTTTTATTTCCTCACTCCTCAAAGTGAAGCCTCGACTGGAATGTTTAAAACACAGGGACAAGCACGAGTACAAAGAATGTGATAATAGGGATGTTGGACTGGAGCTGGAGGAAGCCTAAAGCCACTGGGTTAAATGTCAAGGTCAGGCAGGAAGGTAGGGGGCGGATTTAGTGGTGGAAACCAGTTTTCAGAGCCTGCAATTGTGGGATACTCATTTTCATCATGTGTTTTTTTTTTTTTTTTTTTTCTTTCTGTGTCATGATAATTACATTTGCCTCCATGTCTCTTTCTGTTTTTTTTTGTTTGCTTTTTTACAGCTATCTTCCCTGGTTTGAGAATTACTACAAGCTGCTAAACACCCTCGCAGATTACTTAACAAAACACCAGGTACGTTTTACGAACTACAACAGCGATGCACGTCCTGTACTGTATAGCGGGGAGGAATCGTATTCCTGTTATGTAACTACAGTCTGCACGAGACGGTGTCGGTTTCTCACGTTTGCACCGCGAAACGTTAACGAGGACTCTTGAAACACGGCACGCTCTCGTGTGTTCCTGTGCCTGGACCCTATTTTACCGAGCGAGCCTCCTCACGTCACCGACGCCTGCCAGCGACGGGGAAGGAGAAGAGAGAGAGAGAGAGAGAGAGAGAGAGAGAAAAAAAGAAAGAAAGGAAGAAACGACCCTCCGTCACTCTATTAGGCGAGAAATCCAAACTCACGAGTGTGCAGACAGGAGAAGGTTTAGTCCCAGCCCAGTTAGTCAGGCGGAGCCGGTTGGCAATCGCTCGCCTGTTTTGCTTTGCTGCGTTGTTGACATTTAACAGACCAAACATGGAACAGGAAGTCGGCCCTTCGCAAATTACTGGAAAACAAATCTCTGGGAAATGCACTGCGTCCAAAAAAACTTTTTCTTTCCCCAAAATACACAGGGATGACAAAAAACAAAACAGAATGAGACAGATATGGTGGATGAGGAGTTTTGGAAAAGGTAAAGAGGAGGGAAATATGCAGCGTAAATATGATTTCTTTTGTAAAATAAATAAATGTAAAGAAAAAACAAAAAGAGAACATGGAGAAAGTGTCATGTCATGGTGTTACACTCAGCAGTGCTACTGCAGGAATGCATAAACATCTCACACACACCCTGAAGGGCAGACGTGAAGAATCGAGAATCTTACACGTCCGTGTCATTCACCCTGTGTGTGTATATAAATATAGAAACGATTACGATTGCCTGGTACAAGTTTACTGCAGATTTTGCTTTCAAGTCATCTCTTAAAACAAAAACCCCCCTTTTTTTCTCCCTTCTTTTTAAAAAAATTGCAATTCTTAATAACGATAAAAACCGGCGCCACACAGTTATAGCGAAAGCGCTGTGCTAAATAAATCTGAAGCTCCAGAGACCCGGAGTGACAGCGCACACTAACACATGAAGCTCATGTCGCTTGACGAGGACAGACAAGAGCGTCGATGCTTTGAGGCCAGAGGAAATGAACTGTTACCCCAGGCTGTTTTACTGACCGCACGTGCGAGCGTCCCAGCTCTCTCTCTCTCTCTCTCTCTCTCGAGAAGCCTTCGCACCGCGTCCCGAGACGCACGAGCAGCCGGCGTCGTTAAGTCGCGTTTCAATCTGCGTGCGTTTTTCCTCCACGTTACAGTGATTGAGGAGCTCGACGGAGCTCTGTAACGTTACAGGAGGCCACGTTATCTCAGGCACGCTCTCAGCTCACTCGGCACCACTCGACCCTGCGCCGGTCTGCATCTGTTTACTCTTAATGATATACTCGCGTATAATCCCACTACCTAGGTTCCCTTTCTCAAGGTTTCTTGTCTCGGGGAGATTTTTGTTGCCTCTGGCTTCCTCATTAGCCACCTAAATCTGTAAAGCGGCTTAAAATCGCAGTAAGAAAAAGAAATTGGATTAAAAAAAAAATAATAATCATAATAATAAAATAAATAAATACATTCCTTGGTGCAATTTTGTATGGAGAATTTTAAAAGGCGACGTTGAATGACAAAGCTGGACATTACACCGGTGATTAATATTAATAGTAATAATAAAAATAATATTAATACAGGTCCAGTGGGGATTTTATAAATGTAGACTGTACAAATATAGCATGCTTTAGGGTGAGACACACTTCAACCGTAAAGCTAAAATCTGCCACGCTTGCGATAACGTCTGAATTCTTTCGCTCGTTGTAAAAACGGATCCAAAAATTACATTTTTATTTCTTTTTGCGCTTAGATTCCGCCCGTATTCCTTCCCCCGGCGTTGGTGTAATGCGATTCCAACTGCACGCAAAAGTCCAAGAAAATAAATTGCGCTCTTGTCGTGCGAGCTCGTAAAAAGACCGGCGTTCTAATCCGGGGGCCTGTTTTGCGGCGACGCTGCTCTCCGAAGGCTTCTTAAAGACGCCTTCACTGAGTGAGGACCCACGGTTAATTACGAACAGCCAACGCAGGCCGTAAATCATTTCCCGAATAATAAGCGTCTGCCGCGGCCCAGCTTACCGTCTCTTAACCTCAGGATTGCTCGTTAAACACGCGTCACTCGGATGTTTTTGCCCCCCACCCCCCCACCCCTTTAGGCTCGCTGCAGCGGTGCATGCGTGATCCAAATGGGTCAGCGATTGTTATGTTACCGTGCCCTCCTACAAACATACACAACACGAAACCCTAACACCCTATACTGTACGTAACATATTTTTTCTTCTTCTTTAGGAAAACGAACTGAAAGATGTGTTGGAGAAGCTGCACGCGCTGGCCGTGCCGAAACCGAACAAAAACGTAGCTCTGAGCTTGGTACGTATACCAGGGTTTGTTTGTTATTTTCAGCATATTTCATTTCAATTTTTCGTGCTCCGCCGGCCGCCGTTAAACCCTAACAGCCATCACCAAATCACCGCCAAATCCTGCTGCGAGCGAAAGTTAGCATGCCCTGGCTTAACGAGCCGCCTGTCAGATGGAGAGGTGCATATTTATAGATTAAAACTTTACCTGAAGTGTTAGTAGGTGGTTGAGGTTTTTAGACATTTGTACGTGTCAAAGTGAAAAGATCAACAATAAAGATCGCCTGCACTGTTTGCACGCTGATGACATTCCTGTACAGCGTTTCTGTGAATTGTTTGCATTAATACACACACACATATATATATATATATCAGGGCTTGACATTGGCACCCGCCCACCCGCCAAATGCGGGTGAATTTCGGCTGTGGCGGGTAATAACTTTAGTCTCACTAGCCACTTTGGCGGGTAGTTTATTCTATGACAATATATTTTTG
>JAQMYG010000009.1:3756726-3768399 GCA_030014215.1 Clariallabes teugelsi | reverse complement strand
TCCTGGGATAGGCTCCAGGCCCCCCGCGACCCTGAATACAGGATAAAGCGGTATAGAAGATGAATGAATGAATGATACTACTTTAAATCATTTCCCTTCAATATTTCACAAAAATTTATGAAGTTTTAATTGTGTTGAAAATTGTGTCACTGTCATGGTGAAGATAATGATGATGATGATGATGATGATGATTTATTAGTACATTCTCCAAAGGTCTGTTGTTCATTCAATGATTATTCAGGTCTGTACGGGATAGCTGTTCTTGCACAAATTATAGATATTTGGCTAGATTAAAAATATTTTACTTGCTAAACAGTCATTAGCCAAGAAAATTGTTTAGCATTTAAATATAGTGGGACATTTAAAAAAAAAAATCCCCCCTTTTTTTTTCATTTTGGGAGGCATGGCAAGACACCATTGTATATAAGAATTTGCTGACTCACAGACAGCTCTAATTAGATTATATAACTTAAAAAAAATAATTATCAAGATTCATTCTTTTTTTTTTATTTTAGAACTTGACTGGATGCAAACCAAAAATGATAAATTAAACTCTTTTGATTGATGTATAGCATAAGCTCAGTGCATGCTCACACAGTCTATTATAAATTAATAAAACTAAGTGAGACTAGTAATAAAATGTCAATAATACTCAAGTAAATTATAAATACACAAAACTAATACTATTAACTAATACTATAAAACTAATTACAACTACTCAAGAATTGTCCACCTGACAAAAGAGAGGAAAGCATGGTGCACTGAGACATCCTGGCATATCTTGGGAAGCTTAATATTCAAGCATTGGTGCATAGTGTACAGTATATAGTGAATAAGTGGTTCACACTTATATTACTATTGAACACTATACTTTGTGGTGAAGATTCAAAGATTCAAATAAGTTTATTAATCCCAGAGGCATATTGCTTTGTCTTGGTTACAGTTTCTTTGAATAAGAAGCAGATCTGGGTCACAATCACTTGAAAAACTTTATACAACTTAACAACAAAGTTAAGTAGCTGTTCCTAAGAAATTTTATTTTAGGAGCAGTATGCATTCACAAGAGCATTCCCAACAAAAAATATTAGATGTGACAAGCAGACAATAATTGTACATAAAACTCTCAACATAAACATATCTAGCTAGGCTAAAAAAAGTGAAAAATTATCCAAAAGTGTTTTACAAGACCTCCCTCAATTTACACCTAGACCAATCGTAACAAAAGATCTTTCGCAAGCTGGCCGGAAATGTGGTTTGTGGTTTTGTGATGCCATTTGGAAATTCCAAGAATTCATGCAATTGTGTTTGTATACAATGACTTACAAATTCTGTAAAGGAAATGTAGAAATTTTAGTTTAGGTTCTTGTTGTAAATCTGTGAGAGAGAAAAAATAACAAGCAAACAACTAATCTGATCAAGTTTCACCAAATTTTTCGTTTACTATAAATTATATAATAAATTCAACATTGCTGTATACGTACAAACCATATTTTTCTTTTCATAATTAGTCCTAAGAAATAGACATACAACTTTTTTCAGGTAGTAAATTACTCTGCATGTTTTGTTAAAAATGACTAGCTTTGATTAAATTATACAAATAGTTTTTATTCTGCATGTCATCGAC
The DNA here is from genome assembly GCA_030014215.1 of Clariallabes teugelsi. Taxonomy (NCBI): domain Eukaryota; kingdom Metazoa; phylum Chordata; class Actinopteri; order Siluriformes; family Clariidae; genus Clariallabes; species Clariallabes teugelsi. The sequence continues at coordinate 3,766,775 of JAQMYG010000009.1, read as the reverse complement.
TTTGAGTGCAGTATCACAACTTAAAAAAACTTTTAGTGAAAGGTGGAAAAACTAAGCATAGTGTCCAGATTCAACTTGGGTTGAAAGAATTGAATTCAACTTCAGATTTTAAATTTAATGCAGTTATATTAGGGGCAAATGCTACTTAAGCCATGAACAAGCTTCTTAAAGGATATTCAACACTTTATGTATAAGGAGAATTCCAGTTACTGTTAACCGATATTCTAAATGTGATAATAAAAATAATATAATAATAATCATATAAATATTAAGTTAAACCACTACACATATTTTCTATCTTGTCAAAAGCAGGCTTAAAGTTGGTGTTTAAATAAAAGTATTTCACGAGAGGACATCCTGTACACTGTGAAGTAAATACACTTGTGCTTCTGCTGAAGGCTATAATTTTCTTTGCTGATGCTGTTCACAAGCTTGGACATGCCCTAAGTATCTCGCATTTATTTGCCCCTGGAGCATTTGTTTGAGACACTTGTTATTTAGGACAGTGTTATTTAGGACAGTGTTATTTGGGACAATTGTACTTCAGCCAGAAATTTTCAGATTCACATATGTAGTCTATGAGGCAATTCTGTTTAAAACAGGGGTATTTTGTCGAGTGATACTTGTGCTATAGTATTTTGAGACATTGGGATGGTGGTATTTAATGCAGATTAACTAGGATCATGGTTTTACGGCGGTGCTATTTGGCACAGTGATGATTGAATTTAGTGGTATTTATGACAGTGATTTTTGGAAGGGTGATATTTTATACAGTGATATATTGGGTAGTGGTACATGGGGCAGTAACACCTGATTATAGTAACATTTGAGATGGTGGTATTTGGGACAGTGGTGTTGGTACATTGATATTTGTGGTAGTAGTAAATAAAATAGTAGTACCTGATATAGTGATGTGTGGGAAAAAAGTACTTTGTGATATTTTTCAATATCCTTCCTTGTAAACTTGATGTTAGTCATTAAGTTTTAAGTAATCATTGACAGTATATGGCTCAACATTGGCTCCAGACAAGTCAGAATAACAGAAGTGGCTATAATTACATCATTAACCAAAACACTCACCAAAACCACACACAGGATGGACACGCATGCACGCACACAAATAAAAATAATTAAAATGATTCATAATTAGAATCCTACTCATAGCCCCCACAATAGCCTAATGCACCATGTGATGTATGGGAACATGAGAACATGACAGCTTACACAAAATATTAACTGGAAGAAAAAGATTAAAAAAAAAAAAATGATGTCATATGGATGTTTTATGAATGAATTATCTATATTGATGATGATAGGAGGAAAAAAATCACTTTAGTCTCTTATGACACCATTATAACACACAACTTACAAAAGATAAATTAAAATAAAACTGATAAAATCTCTTATCCAATTTAAGTTCCAGACATTTGTTTTTAAATAAAATTCTCTTAGTTGAATATTTAAGTCCTATTCACAATATGGAGTTATCTGTAATCTGTAACTTCCTTCTTTATCTTATGTCACCGTCTCATGACTCAGGTGGTTGCTCAATACTTCACCCTTTATCTTATATAAAAGGAGGCAGCGAAGTCCACACTACATGAGTTTCTTGAAGCAGAAACAAGATGAAGACTTACCAGTTGTGTGTCCTCATTGGCCTTGTGCTCAGGGTTCACTCAGGTCCTGTAACACCATCCATTGACAAAGATGAAGAATTTGCAAAGGTAAGAATGGCATCACCTTGTGCAGTTTAAGATTACATAGGATTTTACAGAGTCAGGTCTTTAACTGTTAATTATATCTAATTAACCAGAATTACTTGAAAAAACTCTACAACATGGAAGAGGAGAGCAAGTCGTCTTTTGGACGCAAGATCGATGAGATGAGCTCGAAGTTGGGTGAGATGCAAAAGTTTTTCGGGTTAAAGGTGACAGGAACTCTGGACGGTGAAACAATGGAGATGATGAAGAAACCTCGCTGTGGGGTTCCAGATGTGGCTTCTTACAGAGCCCAACCTTTAACTTACAAATGGTCTACAAACAGTTTGACTTACAGGTAACAAAGTAGTATAGTGTATTAAATTAACCCTTTTCTATCTTCATGAATCAAATGATGAATAGATTTATCAAGACACACTTTGTTATTTACTGTATATTCTATAGGATTGAGAATTACACACCTGATATGTCCATTGCTGAAGTGGACAACTCCATTGAGAAAGCTCTGCAAGTCTGGGCTCGTGTCACTCCTTTGAGGTTCACCCGTATCTACAGCGGTGTAGCTGACATCATGATCTCTTTTGTTGTCGGAGGTGAGTCTCCTACTTTATTCAGTGGAAATTAAAACATTATCTGTCAACAAACGACCCTCCCAGTGAGCATGTAGGCTAGTCCTCAGGTTGTCTGTAGAAAATGTTTAAAACTCAAGACACCTTAAGAGGTGCTGCAGATCCTGCAGAATATTACAGAATATTGAAAAGGTTCTTGTTGACAGGGTAGACTGAAAATTGTAAAAGGCAGCATATGAAATTATTCTTATAAAATCAGAAATCTGGACAAAATTAAAAGTTTTAGCACAATAAACACATGAACTGTTTTGTGTTTTCAGATCACAGAGATGGCTCCCCATTTGATGGACCTAACGGTATCTTGGCTCATGCATTTTTCCCCTCTCCTGGCCTGGGTGGAGATGCCCATTTCGATGATGATGAGACATTCACCTTCAAATCTCATAGGGGTGATTATGCTCACATTTCATCGAAAGAACGTACACAATACAATATAAAATATACAAGATAATTAAAATGTCTTCTTCTACAGGATACAACTTGTTCTTGGTCGCTGCCCATGAATTTGGACATTCTCTGGGCCTTGAACATTCCAATGTTCCTGGTGCTCTAATGTTCCCAACATACAGCTACACTGATGTTGACAGGTTTGTTCTGCCCAGAGATGATGTTAATAGAATCCGAGCCCTGTATGGTAAGTTTCTGAACTACATTATTATTATTATTATTATTATTATTATTATTATTATTAGCAAATGTATTGTAGAAAAGCTTTCTGTAATTAACAAAGTAAAATTCTTTTGACAGGTACTGGACCAACTGTTGAACCTAAAACGCCTGGGCCCACCCCTCCAGTCACCCCTAATGCCTGTGACCCCAATCTGGTCCTGGATGCTGTTACAACCCTTCGTGGAGAGAAAATCTTTTTTAAGAACAGGTATGCCTGAATCCCATAGTAACTTTAACATCATTCATGGATAATTTGAGAGATGAGATCTAATCATTTTATACTGAATTGTCTTGATCAGGTTCTTCTGGCGCAGCCACCCTCTGCTCCCCTCGATCGAACAACATCTAATCAAGTTCTTCTGGCCACAACTTCCTGATAATATCGATGCTGCTTTTGAGGATGAATCAGCTGATCGGGTGTACATCATCAAAGGTAACATGTAGTATGAATTTGCTAAGAATACTAATCTACTGGTGGTATACTGATTGCATATAAGTTTGTGTTAAATCGTGTTTATGATCCTTAGGTCAGAAAGTCTGGGCTCTCAACGGTTATGACATTGTGAAGCGTTCGAATCTTGGTAGCTTCAGGCTGCCAGCTTCTGTGAAGAGGATAGACGCCGCCCTTTATGACATAAATTCCGGAAAGGTGTTGTTTTTTGTTGGCAGGTCATACTACAGGTAATTCTTATTGTTAAGCTATATTAAAGCCATTTATTCCCTACCTGTTCTTCTTCAAGATGCTAAGTAATACTTCTTTTTTTTAAGCTATGACATAAGCAGGAGGGTGATGGACCAGGGATCCCCGAAACCCGTGGAACAAAGCTTCCCAGGAATGTCAGGAAAGATTACTGCAGCTTTCCAGGAAAATGGTCAGTATTTAATACATTTCAAATTCACTTTACAAATTACATATGACATTGTTCACTTTACAATTCAGTTGTGAGTAATGTGACATGCCTTTTGTTTTGCAGGTAATACCTATCTCTTCAGCGGGGGGCGTGCTTTCCGTTTCAGTAATGGAAGGCTGGTGAATGTGCTGAGAAGCAACCAGTTTTTGCGGTGCTAGTTTTTCATATTTAAATGCCTCACAGGCGGTGGTTAAATCCAGTGGTAGAGTAAATTATTAAATATTTTACATAGCATTACTGTATACTTTAAAACAGTATTAACTTATTTAAAGCATATCATTCAACTTTTTTTGATGTTTTATTGTGCTTGTAACTGTTTTGTCATTTATGATTTGTGTTTTCAAAATAAAACGTTTTTTGCAATTTCAACTGTTTCTGATGGTGTGATTGGATACGTACTACTGTACTGTATGTCGTAAATTAAAGGCAAGACACAGTGAAATCCTCGAACAATAAGAGAACAAGGGACCTTTTTCACACTGTATATTACAAATGTACACTTGACGTGTTAGTACTAGAGTTTCAAAACATCTAGTGAGATACTGTAGAGAACAATGGCAGTAAATCACAAGCGCTCACAATCACTGCAGCATCTCTCCAAAATCTGCAAGTTCAAGCAAACATCAGTACTTGAGCTGTCACTCAATTTCCATTGAAGTGGTTGTGAGACAAAAATAGACTTGTGCTTCTTCCTGGTATCGGTCATGTGCTGTGAAACAAACATCGCACAAAAGTGCACACATTCAGACTCAGTGAGGTATTTACCTGGGATATTCCAGAAATCATTATCCATGGGTCATGGAAATTCACATCGGGAAAAAGAAAGGGCCAAGATAAAGAAGTATCCAAAGTATTTAAAATTACAAAAGGAACAAGGAAATAATCTAACAGTAACTCAATGAGATTTCACTTGAGACAAAAACTCTTTAGAGATTAAACAGACAACTAATTAGGAATGAATACCAAGCAGCTGCACAACAGAGTAGTTCAGTAAACCAACAGCAGCACAATGCCAGACCCTACCCTTGTCATATGGTTGTAAATTGGTTGCGATGTTGCCTCTCAAAAACACAACATCTAAACCAACGTTGATTTTGAATCTTAAAGTTAGGATTACTTTAATAAAATGTGGGTGGATAACCACCACTGAACTCAGGTGTTACAGTAAGTGGCGCATACCTGGACATTCTTAACAAGCTCATTTTGATGATGATAGTTTTCTTTTTGTTTTGTTTGGTAAATTGCTGTTGTCTTGTATTGTTTTGATTTTGTGGCACTTGTTGTTTCACTAAGCGATATATGATACATTTATTAGCCTCATTGGCAGATGTTGGACCAGACTCAGTGGACCAGTCTCGATTTTCATTTCAGGAAGATGATTTGGCTGCAATAATAATAATAATAATAATAATAATAATAATAATCATCATCATTATCATCATCATCATAATAATAAATATAATAAAAATTTTGAGCCACAATAAAAATGCATTTAAGTTCTGACTTTAAATAATTTTTTTTTTATTTTTCTCAAAATTATCATTTTATTCTCAAAAAGTTTTATCGGAGATTAAAGTCAGAATTCTGAGAACAAAAAATCTGAACTCAAATTAATTGTTTATGGTGGTCCTGATCCTCTTTAATACCATTTTAAGGATGTATTTCAGCTGAGAAATTAAAAAAAATATTTCCTCCATTTATTTCAAGGAAGACAGCTTTTACTAAATACTTAAATACTCATGAATTGACCAAAAGGGCTTGGTTATAAAAAAAAAAATAAAATAAATCTGATTTTATTTTTATTATTATTTTTTTAAAGCTACTTAGTCCTTTAAGTTGTGGTTTTGAAATGAAACAATTTATGGTTATTTAAATCTACCATGAGATTTACTGGTACTGTTGCACTAGGCCAATATTGAGATGTACACTATATGGCCAAAAATTCAAAAGTTTTTGGACACCTGTCCATCAAACCCCAAACATTCGCCACAAATTTGGAGGGACACAGTCGTCTTGAATGTCTCTGTACACCGCAGCATTACAATACAATTTTCCTTCACTGAGATCATAAAGTTTAAACCCAGTGCACAAAGTGAGCTTTATAAAGACATGTTGTGTTAAGTTTGGAGTGCAAGAACGTGAGTGTCCTGCACAAACCCTAACTGAACTCAACCTAACTGAACACCTTTGGGCTGAAGTGTAATGGTACTGTGAGTAACCCAACCTTTGTTTTTTTGGGCAGTTATCCTTTATTTATATGTACAAGCCATACATTACATTAATATGGTAGGTAGATAATAAGGTCTGCACAGTTTAGATGGGTAGATTGAAAAGTACTGGGTGTGTCATTGTAACATGTCACAATTTTGGTAAAGGTTTCTGTAAAAGAAAAGATATTGCACCACGTCCTCATTTTCTTCACAGCCACAACTTTTCAACAGTCCTCTTTAAGAGCTATGTGACATAGAGGGTATTTGTAATAGTAATATTTGGGAAACTTGTATTTGGGACAATGGGATGTGAGATGGTGATAATTTAGACAGTGATGATTGTAATGGTGATATTTGAAGGGATGGCATTTGTGATATTAAGAGTGTTATTTGGGGTAGTGGTGTTTGTGATAGTGATATTTGGGACAGTGGCATATAAGATGGTGATGTTTGGAACAGTAACTTTTGGGACTCTGGTGTTTGTGATGGTGACATTTGAGACGGTGGGATTTGGGACCATTGTATTTGAAATAATGATATTTTGCAGAGCTGTATTTGTCAATATCCTTCTACTGAAGACATGATGTTACTCATCACATTGTCTTGACTAAAGTTTTATAGGATATGGCTCAATGGTTTCAGTGCCAGACAAGACAAAATAGTTGAAGTAATCATTCTTCCACAATGAAATAGCAAAGTACTGTAGATTAAAAAAAAAAAAAAAAACCTTAAGAAACTTTAAGATAAAAAAAAAGAAGATTTTTTAATAGGCTTTTAATGTTTTTTTTTTTTATTATTATTGTGGTCTATATTGTGCACAGATGCTCGAAGCTGTGCTTTTCATGTTTAAGGATAACACATAATAAGATAACACACATGGACAACACCAGAACCACACCAAAGCAAGATAAGGACTGGCGGCATGGTGGCTTAGTGGTTAGTATTGTTGCCTTGTGCCTCCAGGTCTTGGGTTTGATTCCTGCATTGGGTCTGTGTGCATGGAGTCTGCATGTTCTCCCCATGCTTGGGAGGTTTCCTCTGGGTTGTCCAGTTTCGTTTGTCTTTGGTTCGTCCAAAGACATGCAGATTGCCTGTAGTGTGTAAATGAGTGTGTGAATGTTGACTGGAGGTCCTACTACAGTCGTACAAAAATGAGAACGAATACAATGATCACCATTGTCATAGTTGGACTGTAGTCCAACTACTGACTCTATGGTCAATATTTGGACTATAGAGCTTCCTGGATTAATGAATGGATGAAAGATAAAGACTAATTACTCATAGTCGCATTCTCATGAGACTGTTGTTCAGAGTTTGCTCAAATTGTATACCAGTTCCTAACTTGCAAAAGTAAGGACAACTTCCTGAGTGATCGCATGACCACACAATGTGACTCACAACAACCAATCAATCTGTGGTGATTAACTTATTCATCAAAGTTGCAAATACAGTATAGTGTCTGTTGAATGAAATAGATTATTCTTTGAACAAGCATAATTTATCTATGACATTTATCCATTAAATGTTATTTATGACACTATGAAATAAAAGAAGGAACAATGTACTAATATGTAACTTGTGTAAATTTCCTATGAATGGATTGCACCATAACATTTTATGTGATCATCTATACAGTGGGACAAAACTTCAAAGTAAAAAAAACTACTTGATTTTTGTATTATTATGGTTAGTATTTACATACAGTAAGAACATATGAACATGATAACAGCATGGTCTGTAAACATTTTCTTCCAGTAGACATATTGAATAGCTTTCATTTGCAAATTGGAAATACTTTATTTTTGTTAAGTTGCTGATTGTAATACTGTAAGTCAGACAATTGTATTATTTGCTACAGTATACAATGGCCAGGAAAGTAGGATGCCAAGAGTTTAGGGTTATTATTATTATTTATTCAATAAATAACCATCCAGTGAGGGTGCTATTGAACACTGCTTCACAACTTTTAAACATGTTTTAAAACCTTGAAACACATTAACAAACATATGTCTTAAGATCATCAGCTGTTTCAAGTCAGACTCCTTTGCCTGAGTTGGGCCCTGGTTTGCATCCCGAAAAAAGATGCTCCTCAGCCATCTAGCAGTTTTCTCTGCTGGTTCTGTTCGTATGGAGTGTAGATTTGCTGGAAACACTGGTCTGCAAATCGCCTGCAGCTCCACCTTGGCAAGGTCACATTTGGTTCTTTATTTAGCAGCACTAGGTTACAATGTCCTCTGACTATGCTTGGTTGGTCTCGCTGGAATCTTCAGTTTATTGCTAACTTATGTTATCACAGAGTTTTTTGAGAGTGGTCTCATTTTGCCTGGAAACATTTAGATGCTTTCTTATTTAAACCTTAAGCTAATCTAAAACTTTTGGTTCCTGGCCAAGGTTAAAAACACTGATATATACAGTATTGTGCCTTGCAAAATGATCCATACCCCTTGAACTTTTCCGCATTTTGTCACATTACAACCACAAACATAAATGTATTTTATTGGGATTTTATAAGATAGAGCGACACAAAGTGGCACACAAGTGTGATGAGGTAAGAAAATTATTATTTTTAAAAACTTTTTGTCAATACATCCACCTGCTTAAGGTAGATCTACAAGCAAGTAGATCCCTAGTATCACCAATATAGTATCAGATACTGATCAGACTATCAATACTATCAGAATAACCTTTTTAGGTACAGTGCTTTATCTTTTTTTCTACAGCATATATAGTACAGTATATGCCTGTAAAATTACATATACTATGATTTTAGAGAATCATTTAGAAAAATTTCCGAAAATCCAAAGTAATAATCCCATAATAGAAACTTATAATCCAAGTGTAATGAGATGCAGATAAAGTGTATAATAACATACTGTAAAATATTTACAGAAGACATTGTTAAAAAATGTTTTATAATAATATATAAAGTAGACTTTTTAGTTTCAGTATATTATCTGTTATTTGTAAATTGACAAGAATTTGTGCAAAAACATTTTACAAATTCATATAATATTATATTGTTACATTATATTATATACATGTAACCATTTATATTTCACTAAAAAAAGGTTATGTTAAAAAATATGTTATGTGTGAGGGTTCACCCCTAGAGGGCGCTAAAACGCCCTGTTGGTTTGTGTTTTCAGTTTGAGTTTTAAGTTGAAACTTCATTTCCCACAAGAGAGTACACCTGGGACGAGGCAAGCTAATTATAGTGACAATTATAAATAGCCTGGCTGGAAGTAAGTCAGGTCGTCGAGTATTAAAGGTCGTTGTGCGTAAGTGACGTGGGTTTTCGTTATTGTAAAGAAAGACTTTCTAGTTAATATAGTGACCTTCTGAGTAGAGCTACTTTATGTTTGTTTATGTATGATCTTCAATAAAAGATGACCTTCACCTCTGTCTCCTCTGCATTTATGCCGAACCTCGTACCCACGGATCGTGACATTATGTTTAGAAATATGTACAGTCTGTTATATGCTGTTAATAGACAAAAGATTACAAACATTCAAATGAGTGAAATCCAAGTCATTTTTCAGTATGTTTGCTGTGTTTTTTTTTTATTTTTTTTATATGTTTTTATAATTGTAAAAATTGTTGAAAACAATTCTAACAAAGTTGGAATTCACAGGAATTCAAAATCACAGTGAGAATATATATATATATATATATATATAATTTTTATGCACATTGATGCTGCCTTTGAAAACTGATGCAGCAGCATGGTTCTAGGACAAGTCTGTTATTTTATTAAAATATATATTTCCACTACAACAAGCTAGCAACAATTCAGCCAATTTTTTTTTTGTGAATGACACGCACTGCACCACGTTCCATCCGATCCTCCAGCACTGCTCGCCTCATCCCACCATCTCTCAGGGATCGAGGGCGGCATTCATCCAGGCTCTTTTC
>JAQMYG010000009.1:3733345-3743695 GCA_030014215.1 Clariallabes teugelsi | reverse complement strand
ATATGTACAGTATATATATATATAATAGAAATGCCTAGATAACTGAAATTAACTTAGCTATAAAAATCTAACAATACACATATTCTCTACAACATACCCAGAAACAGAACAAAACAAAAACCATTAAAAAAGCCACCGTCCCAAAACAACAAGAAGAAGAAGGACCGAATAAAATCAAAATCAAAATTAAATCATGTACTGTACTAAAGTAAGAATAAGGAAGGGTGATTGCCTTGCTTTATGATTTGGGTGTAAACATTTCCTTAAAAACCGGATTGTTCCTGCCTGATCCATAAATCCAGTGATTAAATCTCTTGCGCAACATGTCTGCATCTGAAGCGTATTTAAACCTCTCAGCTTCCAAGCTCAAACCAAAGCGCAGCAGATCCTTGAGGAGGAGACAAGCATGAAGATGCACTATGCAACCTGCTTTCTCGTTGCTCTAGCGATTACCGTCCAGTCAGGACCAATACCAAAGCAAGAAGATAAAGATCATGTCCTTGCGGAGGTAATGTATAAATTTTTATTCTAATTTCCACAAATACAGGCCAGATGTTCATGTACAGCACTGAATAAATGTTTGATTTCTTTCTCTGTAGGCTTACCTGAAGAAATTCTACAACCTCACTTCATCCACTAATAAAGGACGGTTCGGTGACATGGGTCTCAAGCTAGCCGAGATGCAGAAGTTTTTTGGTCTGACTGTGACAGGGACGCTGGACTCCAACACGCTGGAGATGATGAAGAAGCCCCGCTGTGGCGTTGTGGACGTGGCTGCGTACTCCACATTCGGTGCGGACACCAAATGGCGAAAGAGCCAGCTGACCTACAGGTGAGAATACAACGAGTGTGTTATGAAATGCAAAGATCTCAGTGTTGCCGCATGTCCTTCCATATGTAAGCCTGATTGCAACTAATTCTTTTTTGTAACTCTACAGGATTGAGAATTACACTCCCGACATGTCTGCGGCTGAAGTGGACGACTCTATTGCGAGAGCGCTGCAAGTCTGGGCTCGTGTCACTCCTCTGAGGTTCACCCGCATCACCAGCGGTGTAGCTGATATCATGATTTCCTTTGGGAGAGGGTGTAAGTTCACTCACTAACATCTATACACACTTTTTTATTAAACTCTTTAGATAAACTCTTTTTTATCTTATTATTTTACAAGGTATCTATAGCGTATTACGTTTTAATGTGTTATGTTTATATATCGTGAAATCGTATTTGTTTTTTGTTACGAGAGACGTAGTTAATATTTAGGGAAGGTTTCTTTATAGTTGTTTTAGAAAAATAATCAAACCATGCATTATTTTCCTATAATTGCATGTCCCCAATGAATGGCTCCCTCCCATTCCCATAGAACATTTTGACCAGTCCTGATCACTCTAGCAGGTGTTGACTAGTTATGCAAAGATTTCAGCACATCTGTTCCTGACTATTTTATGATTCCGTGTTCCATGTAAGGCATAAATTAAAACCCAGTTCCTTCTCACAGCTCATGGCGATGCCTACCCATTCGATGGACCGTCCGGCACTCTGGCTCATGCTTTTGCACCGTCTGAGGGCATTGGTGGAGACGCCCATTTTGATGAAGACGAAACCTTCACCTTCACTTCCACTAGTGGTGAGAAAAATAGTTACTGAGCATACAAATAATATAATAAACCTAAGTCATAGAGCTTAACCACACAAACTGACCATGTCTTTTGTTTTTCAGGATTTGTTTTGTTCCTGGTGGCTGCCCATGAGTTTGGTCACTCTCTGGGCCTGTCTCACTCCAACGAACCCGGTGCCCTCATGTACCCTACGTACAGCTACAAAGACCCAAAGACATTTGTTCTGCCTGCAGATGATGTCAAAGGCATTCAGTCTCTCTACGGTAAGCATACAATGTCCAAAAAAAAAAAAAAAAAAGCTTTATATGATAACAATTAATACAGTATTTACACTTAAATTAGTGTATAATAGTTACGACGTTGATAATGTAACACTAGTGTACAATGGCATATTGTACCATCATTTTAAACTGAATCTTTCAACTACAATTACATTGTTGTTTGAACTGTTTATTACTAAATATATACCGCACTATAATTCAACAAATTAGATATTGTTAATTAAAAAGAAATTATTAATGCATAGTCTGATTTATTTTCGTGATAATTTATTTTAAAAACATTCTCAGTTCTCAGAAACGTTCTCAAAAACATAATTAAGCCAAGAAGAGTAGGCTTCGACTGATGAGTCAAATAATCCAACCTGAAATATAACCTAGATATACTGTAACCTAGAAAGATAACCCGGTTAGCTAGTTAGCTAGATGACGGTGCTAGCTGATAGTTAGCTAGTTAACCTTTGTCCTCAATTGCGGTGTAACTAGAATGTAATTATAACCATTTTTAATCAGAACATCCAGTATTTTTTTTTATGAAATGATGGATAGAATTTGTACTGGTTGTTAGGTAGCTAACTAGAACCTGGGAGGTCTCAGGGTCTCTTGCATAGCTAGCTTAGCCTATGACTTAAAACGTTTATGCTTAGTCTTGTTTGCTTATATAATAGAAAAATGAAAAATTCTTAAAAAAGAACGATATACAATCAAGTCTTACAAGTGTCCAACTAACTATAGCTATAAGTACCTTTCAAAAAGTCAAATGTAGTGAATCATTTTCTTACACCCACACATGCTCAACATCTAACATCTACTTTACAAACATGTCACCAGGCCCCAACACAGAAAAACCTGTCGAACCCAGTAAACCCAATCCACCTCCAGTCACCCCAAGTGCCTGTGACCGCACCCTGGTCATTGACGCTGTGGGAACTCTGCGTGGAGAGAGGCTTTTCTTCAAGGACAAGTATGCATGGATTCAAAATGTTTAATTATAAGCATTATAATGGAAAACCTCCATCTGAAATATTTTATTCATTATTTGACCATGTGTTTGTCTACCTTAGACTCTTCTGGCGCTTATATGGGACCAACACGGTCCAGCAGCAGTTGATCAAGGGCTTCTGGCCCGAGGCTCCGGATAACATCGACGCTGCGTTTGAGAACACTGTGCAAGACAGGCTCTTTCTCATCAAAGGTAATTTCACCGTTCGTAATTGCTTTTTAATGATCATATGCAATGCCGTTAATCATAAAGCAGCTTGGGATAACTGAGTGAATGTGTGCTATTTAGATCAGAAAGTCTGGGCTTTCAGTGCTTACGACCTTGTGAGTGGATTTCCCAAAAGCCTGAGCAGCATGGGTGTGCCTGCCAAGGTGAAGAAGGTCAGCGCTGCGCTTTACGACCAAACCACTGGCAAGATCTTGTACTTTGTGGACAACAATTACTACAGGTAGGAAATACATAGCATTGCTACTGTAGATTGGTATTATGATAGACACATAGAAAGACCAAAGTGGCAAGAATCAGTTTTGCTAGCTATATAAGGAATTTTTTTTACAGCAAATTGCTCATGAGGCAGTTTATTTGAAGCTTTAACAGCGTTGTAGTACAAATGTTTACTGTTAATTATGATTTGCACACTTTTCTTTGGAACTAACCACCTTGAATATTTTATTAGTTATGATGAAAACAAGAAGAAGATGGACGCCGGATACCCCAAACTGATCGAACAAAGCTTCCCGGGGGTCACTGGGAAAATCACTGCTGCCTTCCAGTACAAGGGTCAGTATTTTTTTCAAATATACATACATTTAGAATATTATGAGCTCATTAAATGTTCTATAATTGTATTAATGATTGTAGATTTTAATTTTATGTCAACTTTGTGTTTCAGGCTTTACCTACTTTTTCAGTGGAACTCAAATTTTTGAGTACAGCACTTCATCCAAGAAGGTGTTGCGTACGCTTGAGAATTCCTACTTCTTGAAGTGCTAAGGGTTCTTTCTTTCTTCTTTCTTTCTTTCTTTGACCCTGGGACTATGGACAAGTCTCAACTGATCATATAAAGAATTACACTTATTTATAGTCTATTGTATTTTTATTTATCTACTATGTTAAAATCCTTTATCATATATAAAAATCAAGATCTTGTTTGTAAAATAAAGACTGCATTGGAAAAATATAATTTGTCTTTTGTTCCATTTACTGTATAAATGTATCAGTAATTTAATCATAAGTTTTTTTTTGCAATTATAGCATTCATAGAATAAGACATTCATCATGAGATGTACTGTACATGGGTAAAGTAAAAGTAAACATCTAACTAGAAAACAATGTTAACCTTTTTTTGTGTAAAATGTGTAAAGGTGGACTGTTACCATAGAAAAAGTAAGATTAGTAATTAGTGAGAATTCAGGAGATACTGTGTCTTTAGTACTTCTGAAATAGAGCTCGTGACCTTATATGTCCAAAACAAACAAAAAAACCTACATACATACAGTATCTCTTTCATGCTGGAACATGTGAGCTAAAAGTGTGTGTGCTGTATGTGTGTGTGTGTGTGTGTGTGTGTGTGTGTGTGTGTGTGTGTGTGTTTTCAGTCAAAAATTCCTTTTTAATCAGTTAAAGTATATCACATGCAGGTGTAGTCAAGTCTCTCTCTTTCTCACTCGCTCATACACACCACACACACACACACACACACACACACACACACAAATAAACCTTTTGCACCCAAGCATGTAGGTGAAGCCACAAAGTCTTATGAAAAAAGCTTCTTCTTTAAATTGAGAATGAAATGACACAAACCGTCCTTTACAATCATTAAAGCTGTCAGTCACTTACTTGCGTCTCCACTGATTCTCTTGGCCGTTGTGAAAATGCAAACATGGTTAAGTATTAAGAAAAATAATGAAAAATGATGTAGACTTGCGTGAGCAGCACGTTACAATATTGAATTCTGATTGGCTAATCGCTGTTAATTAAAGTTCGTAGATGATCATACATAGAGAGTTTTAATATTATATTTTATGACAAATTTTACATAATACACAGCATTATTAATTATTAATGGTTTTTGTCATTTATTTCCACAGAGAGTATGCGATCCCCCCGCAACCCCCCTAAATCAAGCCCTGATTACACGTATGAACCAGGAAACCATGTATTTAGTGGCCATAAAATGTAGAAAGAAAAATTCCAGCATAAACGTATATGTTCAGATGAGGTCGCAGATGATTACATTCATGACAGCCTTGAAATAAGAAACCTTACAAAAATACAAAAATGTACTCTTTAACCGCACCGACATACTTTACATCTACATTTGTTCATTTACATTTGCATTTACAATTTACATCTCTTTAACAGCTTTTAGTTCAAGTCGTTAGAATTTTAACTGCTCGTCTTAAATAACCGTTACACGGACATCAGACCTGACGGCTTTGCTCTGTGAGGCTTGATTGTCCTACAAAGTGGCCTTTAACCCAACCTCTTAACCATTTGTTTTGTCACTTTTGAACAGAAAAACACAACCTAAATAGCTTATAATAATCTCTCATAACACAAACCTATTCATGTAGAGAGCCATTATACCTATTTGTCTGTGTCCTGAGCATGGAGCAAAATTAAACCTTCTGCTTATTTCTGTATAATTGTGTAGATTCGTTGGGTAATTACATGAACCAAAGTTCTAGTAAAGGGAGACCCAGATTTCTTTAACTTACCTTTACATGATAAACTGTTAATGTATGCGCATACATTTCTAATTTGCCCTGTGGACTTGCTCTTTGTCCCTGTAAGCTTGTTGACTTCTTGACTAAATCAAAACAATGTTGTCACGTTACTCCGATTTTAGTTTCATTACATTGGATGCCGGTGGAATATAGAGTGATATTTAAAATGTTATGATTTGTTTTTAAGGCGATTAAGGGCGAAGCGCCACAATATACGAGTGATTTGATTCACCCTTATAGTCCTCAGAGAGCACTTACATCATCTGACCAACTCCTGCTCACGATTCCGAAAAGTCGTTTAAGAAGGAGAGGTGACCGTGTTATTTCTGTGTCTGGTCCCACACTTTGGAACAAGCTCCCTTTCCATGTCCAATCTGCTTCCAGTATTAAAATTTTTAAAACTTGAAAACGTATCTGTTTACAGAGGTTTTTATACATGTGTTATAGTGTTATGTATTGTTAACTTTATGGTTCTATTGTTATTGTTCTTAAATGATTTTTACTATGTAAAGCACTTTGGTCAACCATTGGTTGTATTACTGTAAATGTGCTATATAAATAAAATAACTTAACTTAACTTATTCAAATTGTGTGATCGGCCAGGGTCTGGAAATTCCCCAAAACAATGCATGACAATGGTATCTCTGCTAACGGCTATGCTAAATCCAAAGATCCAAAGATATGCAGGTTAGGCTAATTGGCGTTTCCAAATTGGCCATAGTGTGTGAGTGAGTGTGTGTATGTTTATGTGCCCTGCGATGGATTGGCATCCTGTCCAGGGTGTACCCTGCCTCGTCCCCTGGGATAGGCTCCAGGTCCCCACGACCTTGAATACACGATAAAGCGGTATACTGTAGAAGATGAGTGAGTGAGTAGAACTATATACTGTGCAGTCAAAAAGTGCAATTTCCAAGTTCCTATAATCCGAAATTTGTCAGCTTATGATAAAGCAAATGAATCACCAATGCAACATAATTTTTTTGGTTAGTTTTTTTTTCCAGGTTGAAAGTAAAAGCTAATTGATTTCTGAATTTAGCTTCTGTTGCCTTGAGCTACTGTAAAATAACTACCACTTCTGCCTTTCTTCTTTTTCTTTCCTTTCACCGTTTAGTCGTCAGTCCATGTTTCTAAAGCTCTGTGCTCTTGCCCTTTTATGGAACAATGGGCGAGTCACGAAATGCAAATGAACTGTGTTTGAAAAGTGATTTCCACTTAAGTAGTGATCAACATACACACAGGAAGATGATTATCAGTTTTCACAAAATGTATAAGTGTAAAAAATTGGCTAGGCTTGCACTAATCATAAAAATACAAAAGTTTAATAAACATAAGTAAGGAAAAATTCTATTTCATTTGTCACATCCACAACCATACACAGTATAATATGCAGTGAAATGCTTATATGATTGTCCATGATCTAAAAAAGGTTAGATGAAATAGAACAAGATAGAAATAGAAATAGAATGTAAAATGTAAAATCTACAAATGTACAAATAAATAGTTACAAAAAACCTTAATCCAATAAATTTACCCTTTTTATTTTGCACATTCTATATACTCTTTACATTAATTAAACATTCTATAAAACTGTAAAGTTGTCATGTCTGTACGTACATTCAAGATATTTGCGAAAAAGTAATTTGGGCGGATATAAGATAAATAATAGAACTCATCAAGATGGTTTTTGTCCTTTTGTCTGTCTGTTTGTGCATGCATCACATAATAACTACTGAATTAATTTTAATGGGGTTAAGTAACATATAGGCTTTGTTTCATCGCAATCAGCCAGTGGGAAGAGAAGATATGCTACAACGAAATTTAAATGTAAAACGCCTATACTTAAAAAACAATTGGGTAATACTTCATAATAACTGATACAGAATAAGAAATAAAAAATAAAAAAAACGTAAAAAATCATTAGTTAATTTTTTAATTCGACAGATGTCGCTGTAAAATCTTTTTTATATGCGCTTATGAGTGTGCAATTGAAATCTAATTAATAAACCCAATCTCACATCTTCATTCCGCGCACTTCGCGGTAACACCTAAAAATTTTAGTTCATTCCAAAATTCAATAGATGGCGTTGTACTTTTTTTTTGTATAACACACTCATGCAATTGAAATCTACTTATAAAATGCGATCTCGCACCTTTACACCATGTTCACTATAGGAAGGAAAACATTTTCGTTGTACTGTACTATTTATTTTGCTTATTGTTATAGTATAAAATGTATACATTAGTATTTTATAGAAAGATATGGCATGTAGGTATGACCGCAGCAGTATAAGTGAAACATGACGTGTGAAATAAGATGATGTGTGTGACCGCTGCAGTGGAAATACAGTATAAGAAAGTGTAAAATTAGTCCTCATTTATGGGTAAAAAATGCTCATAGAAATCATAAAATTCACCCAAAGCATAAAGAACAAGGTGAAACTGCGCTGCCTATACTGTATTAACTACAGACTCTTAAAATAAGGTTTTTCAGGAGTTCTTATCCCCATCATATATTGTAGGATTCTAGAGGGTACCTTTAAATGTTCTTATAAAGGATTTGACCTCAAGAATGAGAGTGCATTTCATTTCAGGTAAATAGTCTAAATAAACATAAATCCTTATATAAGAATACAAAGGTATAAACACTGCTATGCACCTAGTTACGTAATGAGGACCTAAGCTCTCTCGTTGCATAGATGCCCCTCGTTCATTGAAATTGGGAGCATGCTGGGACATGATTGATTTCTTCCAGAGGTAAACTCTATTTACTGGAAAAGAGCACACAGTGGCTTTACATAAGAGGGTGTGTCTGGGGGGAAAGAGCATATATAAATGCATCAGCGTCTCTCGAGGGTACCAGAAGACCAGAGTTTGGAGATGAGGAACATAGTGGTTTTCGTGCTGACCCTGGTAGCATGGATGGCGCCTTGCAATGGTGCCCCTATGGTTTCCACAGAGGATCAGGAGAAAGCTGAGGTAAGCTAAAGTTTTTTGTCCTTTAAAAGCTAGAATAAAAAAAGTAGATCTGGACTCAATGACAAGATTTAGGACATAACTCAAACACTGCTACTCATCGCTTAATAAAACTTTCCCCATATATTCCATTAAGAATTCAAATCAGCAATGTTCAATCCAACCTGCCGGACTTTGTGTATTTTCTTTTCAGGAGTATCTAAAACAGTTCTTCTCAGGTTCCAGCGTTTCATCCATTACCGGAAGACAAATCAATATGCAGGACTTTGAGGACACCTTGAAGCAAATGCAGGAGTTTTTTGGGCTCCAGGTGACGGGCAAGCTAGACACAGACACCATCGAGGTGATGAAGAAGCCACGGTGCGGCGTTTCTGATGTTTCCAATTACGCACATTTTGGCGGCAAGCCTAAGTGGAATAAGCAGACCATCACTTACAGGTACTGGGCACTTCTGATGGAATAACTGGGTCTAAAGGTGTTGAGTAAACCGAAATAAAGCAATCTGATGATGTTATATGTAGAGCGGTGGTGGCTCAGTGATACTGATTTAACGGTTGGCGGTTTGAGCCCCAGCTACGACAGGGTGACGCTGTTAGTTCCTTGAGCAATGTGCTTAACCCTGTCTGCTCCAGGGGTGCCAGATAATGTCTGACCCTGAGCCCTGACCTTAGCCTACTACACGAAGCTTGGATATGTGAAGAATTAAGAATTTCACTGTGCATTAATGTATATGTGATGATTAAAGGCTGAACCTAACTTATAGCCTGTTGTTAATGTTCTTCCTAGTTTTCGATGGCATCAAAATGAGTGGCTTTGCAGGGGGTCAGCATTCTTAGTGTTCACCTTGAAAGATATTTTTTGCTTGTTTGTCTCTCTCCTGTCAATCAGAGCAGTGTTCAGAACTGTTTGCAGGCATTTCTTAGCTCATGTACACAAAATAAGGCAGATAACATCTTCTACCCGAAGCATGGCTATTTCCATGTTCATGAGTGGCTGGGTTTAGTGTTGAAGACCATTAGTATATTGTCCTTCACTTATTCAAATTACAGTATGTGATTAACCAGGGTCTGGAAATTCCCCAAAACAATGCATGACAATGGTGTCTCTGCTAACGGCTTTGCAGCCGTATGTTCCTTTAAGGCTGATCGATTATAACGCTTTATCATGTCTCATTTCAGAATAACTGAGTACACGCCAGATCTGAGCCAGAGGGAAGTGGATGTGACGATCGCTCAGGCGTTCAAGCTGTACAGTGACGTCACTCCTCTCGTCTTTAAGCAGATCGACAGTGGCACGGCCGACATCATGATCCTCTTCAAAGCCAGAAGTAAGTATAATAAACCAGCAAAGCAGGTACTAGTTTGTACATAGAGCACTATGAGCTGCTGATATTGTATCCACATATATAATACACCTGAAATAACATTTGACAATTACACACAGTCTATGGAGCAAGCAAGTTCTATATGTTCCCATGTGTCCTTTACTTCAGATCATGGTGATTTTTACCCATTTGATGGGCAAGGTGGTGTTCTGGCGCACGCCATGTCTCCGGGTTCTAATGAAGGAGGTGACGCGCACTTTGATGAGGATGAGAAATGGACTCTAAGCTCAGCAGGTAGAGCAAACAGATTTAGAAAGAAATTATTTTAGGAAGATGTACACTACCGTTCAAAAGTTTGGGGTCACTTGCAAATTTCGTTGTTTTTGTTTAGTGATTTATTTTCTACATTCTACAACAATACTG
>JAQMYG010000009.1:3722355-3733245 GCA_030014215.1 Clariallabes teugelsi | reverse complement strand
ATTTTTTGGACACCTTCAGCATTCCTTTACAATGTAGAAAGAAATAAAAATCAGGAACCATCATGGAGTTAGAAAGTCACCCCAAACCTTTGAACGGTAGTGTACACCAATACAGAAATAAAATGTCACAAGGGTTTTGCAGTATATTCCAAAATTGGCAGACACCCTTTTTTAAAAACGACTTACATTTTTATCTCACTAGACATCTGAGCTGTTAAGGGTTAAGTCCCTTCCTTAAGGGCCCAACAGGGGGAAACTTGGTGCTGGTGGTGGTGGGTATTGAATTTGGGAACCTTCCAGACTGTAGTACTGTACAATGGCTTAATCACTGAGCTACCCCTATCCCGATTTAATACAATATCTTAAAATGTATTAACACATTGTTCTTCAGGTTCGAACTTGCTCTTGGTGGCGGCCCATGAGTTTGGTCATGCACTAGGACTGGATCACTCAAAAGATCCCTCCGCTCTCATGTACCCCACGTACAAATATGCCAACACTCAGGGATATCAGCTGCCTTTCGATGATAAACGAGGAATCCAGGCGCTCTATGGTGCGTATAAAAGCAGATCAGACGAGATCAGGAGGAGGAAAATCCATACAGCACATACTCCATAGGTTCTTATTTTTTGGTTTCCAAGGTGCCAGTCAGTGCGAGTGCGTGTGTCCCCAACCTGAACCCACTCCACCGCCACAGCCGTTCCCACAACCAAAGCAACCTCCACCTGAGGCGTGCACCCGGGACTTGGTGTTCGACGCTGCAACAAGCATCAGAAATGAGCTTTACTTCTTCAAAAATGAGTAAGACAACATTTTTATGTTAAAGTTTTTATGTGATATTACTCACTCTTAGCTAGATCCTCCTCCCCCACCAATTTGGTCACTTTGTCTTTTCTTCTTACAAGATACTACTGGAAGAAAAGCAGTCTGATGGAAAATATTCCACAGACGCTAATCAGAACCACGTGGCCCTCCGTCACATCTGTCGACGCAGCATATGAGCTCAAAGCGAAAAGCACCAGTTTCTTTTTTAATGGTTTGTTCTTAAGCAATTCTTTATTTTTATATTCACACTGTAGCCATCCACAGAGTGTAAATGCGTATGTGTGTGTTTGTGTGACACCATGAAGGTCAGAATTACTGGGCTGTGACAGCAACCTCAGTCGTACCCGGATACCCGAAACACATTTCCCACTTCGGATTTCCAGCTTCAGTTAAGAAGATCGATGCTGCGGTGCACGTGGACTCGACCAAACGCACTCTGTTCTTTATCGGGGATAAATATTGGAGGTGAGAATAAAAAATAAAATAAAAAATAAATAAAAAAATTGTAAGTACAGCAAACTAATAAAAACTGAATATATAATAACATTTTGTATACACTTTGGATTAAAAAATAATAAAGAAATTCTATTATTATTATTATTATTATTATTATTATTTCAACTTTATTAAACAAACAAACAAAAAAAAATTTCTGTACTATAATGTTAAAACAAATATAAAATCTAGTTGCAAGCAACACCATCGCCATCACCTTCCGGGCACACCAGAAAGACAGTGGACACAGAGGGAAATGTATTTAAAGGGGACATACCATTACCATTATGACATAATTTTAGAAAAGGGGAAATTTTATGTTAAGACGTCCAAAAAGCCCCAAATGCTGGAAAAAAGCATTACTCTACGATGTTACGCAATGTGATGTCACTCAGTGTGATGTCACTCAATATAATGTCACACAGAATATTATTAACCACTTTTTGGCATTAGCTTAAGGCGTCGTCAGGGTTGACCTGTTTAAGAAATCAAAAATCCTTCTGCAATTTTGCATCCTCAATGTAAATCCCCTAGGAGGAGTACATATGATACGATATACTGTATGTATCTTCATTTTAGATGTCAAAAGGGTTTTGTGGCTCCCAGTGTTTTCTTTCCTGTGGGAAACGGGTCCAAATGGCTTTGAGTGTTTAAGTTTGCCGACCTCTACCTTAGAAGAACAAGAGGTCCCTCATACACTATGATGGAATAGGGGTGATGTCATAGTGCTTGGGCCCCAATTGAATATTTATTTATATAAAACATTATAATATTATAATAATAAAAATATAAAATAATATAAAAATGTTATCTAATAAATACAACAGATTGAAGTATTTTAGTTTTAGTATGGTATTATTTAGTTATCTAAAAGCATAGTTAGTTTCTGTTAATTTATGTTGTTAATTTATGTTGTAAATTTATGTTGCATGTAGCGGCTCGGTCCTGGAGGAACGTTGTTTCATTTCACTGTGTACTAACTGTATATGGTTGAAGTGACAATAAAGCCTACTTGAACTTGAACTTGAACATATGAAATAGGTAAATAACTGTATTTTTAAAAAATTGTTTAATTGTTTAATTGTGTGTGTGTGTGTGTGTGTGTGTGTGTGTGTGTGTGTGTTATTTGTCAGCTTTAATGAGAACACTGGAGCGATGGACGCTGGATTCCCCAAATCCATTCAAGCTGATTTTCCAGGAATTGGCTCCAAAGTGGATGCTGCTTTTGAGAACTATGGTAAATATACATACACTCTAAGATCAAAAGTCTGTGCACCCCTGACCATCACAGCCATAATTGCTTCATTCTCAAATTGTTGCCACATAAATGGAAGTGTAAAATTGTCTAAAATGACTTTGTATGGTGGAGGAGGCCCAAACCCCAAACCCTTATCCTGTGTACAAACCCAAAGCCAGCTCACTGAGAACAATGTTTATTAATGTTGATGTGGTAGAACGCGAGTTTCCTGCACTAAATAATTGACTGCACACCAGACCTCCTCAGCAACATCAGCTGAGCTTATTGACCTTTATTAACCTTCTTAGTCTGTTATGGTTCCTTAGTCTGGGTTCACGGAAGAATGTTTTCACAAACTTCAACGCTCACCTAAATCACTCCGAGCCATGCAGCATGTGTCATAATGTCATAGTCTGTGTATAATTCTATAAAATATGTTTGGCACAAAAACCTAAAGAACACCACGGCCATGGTGAAGCATCGAGCTATGGCTCTGCTTCTCTTCAGCTTGGTCTGGGGCTCTAGCTAAGATAAAGGCAATCACTTCAAATAAATGATAGCTTCAAATAACTATCTATTTATTGTAATAACGAAGCAAAACAAAGTCCCCAAAAGCAACAGCTGTTGAGCAGCATGGCGTTATGTGCTGAACGTGCTTTAATACACTTTTCAATACTACAAGATTGTTTTATTTAAATATCTTCCCTTTTTTTTTTTTCAGGTTTCCTGTATTTCTCCGATGGAGCCAAACAAACCGAATACAACTACAGCAGCAGACGTGTGAATCGCGTGCTTCAGAATTACGGATGGCTGAAATGCTTTGAATATTCCCAAACCCCAGCACAGTCATGAATGCATGATTTCCTACTAAGGAAATTTTATCTCCTTATTGTATATATAGTAGTGAGTAGGGCAGATGTTTTGGAGCTGTCTTCAGATAAATTAAAAAAAAAATGAAATGGGCGGAGCCAAGTGGCTGTGTTCAGGTATGGGTGGGGCTGACTTCTGGGCCAGAAAATATAAATAAAAGTGATGTAACAGAATATAAGTGTTATATGTATGAGTTTTTAAAAAAAATACACGCTACAACTCTAAAAATGCTTTATTAAACTTTCTGTATGTAAATAAAAAATATATAGTTTTAAACATTCCAACATGTTTAATGATTTAAACCCTCTCTCTCACGCACACAGAAATAAGCTTATAAGAAATTTATAAAATAAAATAAATTAAATTAATGAAATATAAAATTGATGACTAATCAATTAAATTAATTACTAATTAAATTAAGGATACACAATTTTGCTTAATATTATAGTAACACAATAATTGATCATAATAAAAGATATAAAATTATGCTGTCATTTAATTGTATGTGAGTATGTGTGTGTAAATGTGAGTATAACACATTTTGTCTGAATCGACTACAAAGCCCTATCACAAATACAACTACATTACCCATAGGTCTTGTGAGACCACGTGACACAACCACACCCCCAACCTGATTGGCTGTTCTCCTGTGAACTCGTTATTTCCCCCCTCCGAGGTGAAGGTGAAACTCGCCGCGATGTCACTCCTCAGTTCCCGCACACAGCTTTGCAAACGGCTGGTAAGTTAAAAAAAATTAAATAAATAAACGTCGGGTAACGAGTTCAATCGATTCACGAGCTTTGCTTTAATCACGCTGAGTCACCACGTCTGTGTGTATTCAGCTAGCATGGTTGTTTGTTGTGAGGTCCCGGAGTAGCCGGGACTGTGTTCCAAATGGCTTCGTGTTGACTAATCAAGTGCACTTCATCCGCGCTGGACGCAGTGCCGCGTGCACTATATTGAGTGCACTGTGTATGGACAAAGGCGCGGTTTAGGATACAGCCTTTTGGGATAGAGTGATTGCTGCTGCAGGCCTTTAGCTTTCTAACTACAGTAGACTTTCTAAATAGAGGTTATAGCTTTTATATGAATTATTTATTTATTTTTTTGCTATCAATGAATTGTCACTTAAAATATGTATATGCACATATTAGCTTTCATCAACAAAGCATGCTTTTCCTTTTTTTTCTTTCTTTCTTTCTTTCTTTTTTTTTTTAAATAATAAGCTTTATGTCTTTACAGGCACACAAATATGTGTCCAGGACCTACACCTCTCACCCTGCTCTCAATGTGAGTTAATGTGCAATTAACTACTTACATGCATTTTAAATGTTTCCTAAATTATGTGTTATTCCAATCATGAGGTGGATACAAGTATCCAATCAGATGATTGCATTACGTTACCATGGCAACAGACTAAAAGCTAGATGGGTAAATGGATATAACTTAATTGTCCTTAACTAGGGCCCAAGCTCTATAGGGTGCGCAGGACCCTCTTGTTTGCCTAAGGATTATTATAATTTTTTTAATTTATTTTCGTTCGCAAAGATGCACCCGATGGATTTTGATATACTCCTCCTAGGGAATTTATATGATTGCCCCCAAAACAGGCCGATGTGATCTAAAGACATTGAGGATGCAAAATTGTAGAGGGATTTTTGATATATCAAACCGGTCAGCCGTGACGATGCCCTGAACTTGCGCAAAAATAATTAATAATTTTCTGTGTGGCATCATATTGAGTGACTTTATATTCAGTGACGCGTTTAGTGACATCACATTGAGGAACATTATAGTGTGATGCTTTTCTTCTAGCATCTGTGGCCTATTCTATACACAGACACATCACAATTGTTAACGCAAACACGCACGTACACACGCACTCACACGCACATTTTCTCATTGTTTAGGACCCACCTTTTAAATTCTTCTTGATATAGAAACGTGTTACAGTAATGTTATATTTTTGCACCTGAACAGGAAGTTGTCATCGTCAGTGCAGCCCGCACCCCTATGGGCTCCTTTAAAGGCAGCCTCTCTGCGATTCCTGCGACCAAGCTGGGCTCCATTGCCATTAAAGGCGCGATCGAGCAGGCAGGTAACCACCTACTGAAACCGAACACCTGCCTATTTACACAAAATATATAATGGCACAAGTATGTGTTGTGTGATGTTTGTTCCAAGGTTGCATGCGAATGATGTGTACTTTATAATGTAGCCTAAGGTGGAAGTTTTTTTTTTTTTTTTTTTTTTTGTCTGGCGTTTGCAGGAATCCCACTGGAGGAGGTGAAGGAGGTTTACATGGGCAACGTGCTGCAGGCGGGCGAAGGGCAAGCTCCAACACGACAGGCTCTTCTAGGCGCCGGTACAAAAGGGCATCATAGTATAGTGGAAAAACAAACACATATATCAAGTTCCTGAACTCTGTACTGCTTTATCTTGGTTTAATCTCATAGTAATGGTGTTATTCAGATGCCAGAATTTGACAGCAATTTATTTTAATAAATCATGTGTTCAGTGATGAGCTAAATTATTAATTTATCATTGATCAAAAATCCTGACGGACCTTTTGTAAATTAAAGATCTTGATTTATAGAAAGTTAGGATGGGAATCACCCGGGACCACACGATACGGTATTATCACGATACCTCTGTGCTGATTTTGATTTATAGTATGATTCTCTAAGCATCATGATTTTATAAATATCCTGTTTTGATATTACATTTCCCCCCCCCCATTTTGTTACAGTTTGAAGATATTTAACCTTAAAAAAAAGTTGACCCAAAAAAAAAACCCAAAAGTTTTATTGTGCAGTTAAAACTTGGTGCGCCAGCATAATTTGTTCCGGAAGTGTGCTTGTAATCCAAATCACTCGCATATCAAAGCCCATAAAAGACTCACGCACACTGAGACTGAGCATGGGAGACGATTACCCACAATCACATAGCGCAAGAAAGAGAAGAACCATTGGCTCAGCTGTGATCATGTGATACTCGACAGACAAAGCGGATGCGTACTACTTGTATATCAAGACATCGCTCGTTTATCAAGTTAAAATTTATTTAAAATCAAACCCCACACAAGAAAAATACTAAATGAATAAATAAAAAAAACTTCCCATACAGTGTTTGACTGATGGTACTTAGTTAGCGACCAGTGTCTCTAACGATGGGAAAACTTAAGTCGCTCTGGATAAGAACGTCTGCAGAATGCCTAAATGTAAACAATACAAACTATTTTTTTTACAGAGCAGCGGTCATCCACCGTCATTATTGTTTCTACGTAAACTTAGCAAAAAATGTAACTTTTTTTTATGTTGCCACGTACACATCCATACACAGGATGAAATGAAGTGAAATGCTAATACGACAGCCTGTGACCTAAAAAGAAGGGTTTCTCTGCAAGAACAAATTGCACTATCGAGTACAATTAAAAAGAAAAAAAATATTCAAATAGAGAAATTAAATATGAAATAGGATAAAATTGTACAAATGTAAAAAAAAACTTTTGGCTGAAAAATTTAGAGCGCAAGACGTGCAGGATTATAAAGAAACGGCAACATTTTACCGCCTCAAAAACCTCCAAAGCCTCAAAACGCAACTTGGAAATGAACGCACGTCCCGACGCTCATGGATTCTAACGTGTATGCGTGGCGAGATTAATTTGCACTTGCTGGTGTGTGTGTGTGTGTGATGCGTTTGGAGAAAAAGCCAGATCGGAGGCTTTTTAACGTGTGTGACTTTCAATAATGTAACACCATAAAAACTGATTTCTGTTAGAAGCTCGTGCGCTCGGTACAGAACTGATTATATCCGACGTCGATCGGCCCATCACGGGTCGTGGCTGATCAAGCTGAAAACCAGCCAGTTCTGGTCACTGGTCCGATATTAGATAGCTATTATTGATGTTAAATTGTGAATGTTAAATATTTAATCTTATTTCATCTATAATAGAAAGGACTCCATGAGGTTTCATGCAACAGAATCATCATGTAAGTTACAGCAAGATGGAGCAGTACAGTATATGAATGTTTGTTTTTTTTTTTCCCTTCACGTTGCAGGCCTGCCTCTCTCCACTCCAGCAACCACAATAAACAAAGTCTGTGCCTCGGGCATGAAGTCCATCATGATGGCCGCACAGAGTCTGATGTGTGGGCACCAGGTAGAGTCTTAACATTTATTTCTAAACTAAATTACAGGCTTTTTCAAAGTACACTGACGAAACATCAACTGGTATATGGTAACCATGTAAAAAAAAAAATAAATAAAAAAAAAAAAATTCACAATTTTTATCATTTTTATCTTTTAATGTTGTTTCAGGATGTGATGGTAGCTGGCGGCATGGAGAGCATGTCTCAGGTTCCTTTCGTCATGGCGAGAGAGGCGCCCCCTTATGGCGGGCTGAAGCTCGAGGATCTTATCGTGAAGGACGGCCTTACGGACGTCTACAACAAATTTCACATGGTAGTTCATTTCCTGGTTTAACGACTACATTGAGTTGACGTGTGTCGTGTGTGTGTGTGTGACCTCAGCGTTTTTATGTTTAGGGGAACTGCGCGGAAAACACAGCCAAGAAAAGCACCATTTCCCGCGAGGAGCAGGACGCGTATGCCATTAACTCGTACACGCGCAGCAAAGCAGCATGGGAGTCAGGAATTCTGGCCAAAGAGGTGGTGCCAGTCAGCATCCCCCAAAGAGGTTATTAAAATTTGTTCATTAAAGTGTGGATTAAAATAATTTTTAAACCACAGACACCTCAGGGTCACTGGAATGGGATTAAAGGTGCAGTTTGTAATTTTATCTTAGAGATTTGTGAGTACTTTGAGATGAACAACGTTCAAATCTGACCTTTTTTGGATCTTTCTATTTTGGAAGTTTTGGCAGTTACTAGAGGAAAGAAACAGGAGGTCTGATTTGGGTTGGAGCTAATAGTTTCAAAGAAGCCTGAAACGCCTTAATCGCCCTTAACGTTTAATTTCAAAATCTAATTATCACAGGTTTAGGATCATGTCTAAAAATTACAGACTGCACCTTTAAGGAAAATTGTTGACCTGAACAGTGTAACATGTTTATACCCCACCACCATCCATGCAGGCAAGCCAGATGTTGTCGTTAAGGAGGATGAGGAGTGGAGGAAGGTGGATTTTAGCAAAGTACCCAAACTGAAGACTGTTTTCCAGAAAGACAACGGTGAGAAATAACACTTGTTTTGTTTGCGTTAGATTAATTCTAATATGTTGATTTGTTAGTGTTTGTTTGTCATACTAAGGCACTTTGGCACTTACATGACCTTGAGTATTTAAGTGTTGGTAGAGGAAGTAAAATGCAGAGCAGCAATGACTGGAAAAATAAATGTCTCACATATAGAAATGTAACTTAATGTGTAATTCCTATAGTTTTCCTCTTATTAATAACGCAGCGTAGACGTCGCAGTGTGTATGATGCCAGATTGAAGCCTGTGAGCTTCTGGTTCTTCATCTTACTCCTCCTTATTTGTTTTGTTTATTAAAACATGCTAATCGGATTTGTGTATACTGTATATGTGACTTGAAGGCACGGTGACAGCGGCTAACGCTAGCACTCTGAACGACGGCGCGGCTGCCGTGGTCCTCATGACGGCCGACGCAGCGAAGAGACTTAACGTCACACCACTGGCGAGGATCGCAGGTGAGATACCGGGCATCTTAAACCAGCATCTAGCACCATGCAAAAAAATCGTATTATTAATATTATTTATCAATAGATTTAACAGTGTAATTGTGTTGATTCTGTTTTTAACTCCGCTGCATTTCTTTATTAAACCTCAATGTGTTTAATGTGTAGCGTTTGCTGACGCCGCCGTGGCTCCTATTGACTTCCCGATCGCTCCAGCTTTCGCCATTCCTAAGGTGAGCCTCCGTTTGTTTTTCAGTCACAGTGCGGTGGTAGTCATGACATGTTTGTGTTGTGTACTGATCCGTGTTATGGTGCAGGTGCTCAGCGCGGCCGGTGTGAGGAAGGAGGACGTGGCCATGTGGGAAATAAACGAGGCCTTCAGCCTGGTCGTTCTGGCTAACATTAAGATGCTGGACATCGACCCAAGCAAAGTGAACATCAACGGTGGAGCGGTGTCCCTTGGCCACCCCATCGGGTGAGGGACGGTCAGACGATCAGAAAAATGTTTCTGTAAACTTGCTTCCTAATTCTTGTTTGTTTGTCTTTTTCACCAGAATGTCTGGGACGAGGATCGTCGGACACATGGTGCACCACCTGCAGCCCGGGCAGTACGGCCTGGCGAGCATCTGCAACGGAGGAGGCGGAGCTTCGTCTGTTCTCATCCAGAAATTTTAGCTCGTTTAACATAGTGTTCAAGTCAATGTCTCTGAGGTCAACTTACCACACAGTACAACTCCGCAACCACAACGCTCCGTGGTTACAGTCACTCCAGAATAGGTCACTCCTCCCTCTGTCTGCATCAGAGAGCTATTTAATATTTTGTTGAAGATCTTAACCATTCATCAGGTAGCATATTTAAGATTAGCATTATTTAAATTTTCTTCTGTTTCCGTTTTCTGATGTAGAGGTTATTTGAAAAAATGTTGAAGCCGCAATAAAAAAAAAAAATAAAAAAAAACTCAACTTTGAATTATTATTTAAAAAAATAATAATACTAGCTGTGTCTGGAATTTAATAATGTACTCAAATTTTTACTTGTTACTGTGAAGTGTGTGGATTAAAGGTGTGAGATCGTGTTTATTAAGTAGATTTCAATTGCATCCTCGTAAGTGCTGTAGCGGGTTTGAAGCACGAGTGGCACCACAGACACGCCGGACATGATCTGCAGGTAAGGAGGGGTTTAATGGAGGGAGGACTGGGGGGGGGGGGCGGGTAGGAGGCATGGAAGGTTGTTGGGGTGTGCACCCAGGGTGGGTCTGGAGGCAGTGCCCGGCTGGAATGCGGCCATGAGGTTGGTGAGCGATGGCGGCAAGCAGAACGGCTCCTCTTGCTGGCTGGCCAACCGGCCCCTCCCAACTCTCCTTGTGTGCAATCACAGACGGTAGTCCGTCGTGACGTCTGGTGACTGGGTGGCTTTCCCGGCTTGGAACGGGAAACGTGACTTAACCTCCGGATGCTTGTTTTTATAGCGCGGGGAATCCATCAATAGCCTGAGATCCATTAATGATCATTCACCAGCCATGCCATACTGTATCTTACCATGCCTGCAGAAGGGGAGGCTGCCTACCTAGTGGGCCTATGAAGTGAGCAAGTCAAATATCTTCTTGTAGAGATTGACTTGTATGCATACTGTAGTACTGTGCAAAAGTCTTAGTTTTTAGTACAAAGTTATAAAGGTTTTTATATATATATATATATATAATGTGTGTGTATATGTATATATATATAAAATCAGTGGCGGCTGCTAGCTTTTGAAACGGGAAGCTCATATTAGGCCTTCATCATAAAATTCATTATGTTATTTGTAC
>JAQMYG010000009.1:3634326-3646524 GCA_030014215.1 Clariallabes teugelsi | reverse complement strand
GTAATATATGTTATATATGTTTATCATGTCTGCATTATTATGTGGAAAACAATTCAATATTTCCTTAACACAACTTCTAAATAAATAATATTACAGAAGAACTCTTGCAAATTCTCCAGCATGCTCAGTAAAACCTACAGCTGGTTTATTTATAAAACGACACAAATCTCTATCTTATTATTTTCAAGCAAAGAGTTTTCACACCAAACACTGACATCTTCTTCTTCTTTGTCTTTCGGCTCTTCCCTTTCCCTTTTTTTCGTCCACCTAACCCTATCTTCTGCATTCTCTTCTCTCACACCAACTACAGTAACTTCATGTCCTTTCTCACTGCATCCATAAATCTCCTCTTTGGTCTTCCTCTACCCTATATTTGGACCTCCTGACTGTCAGTTCCAACCTCAGCATCGATCTACCAATATATTCACAATAAAGTAGTAAAGTAGTTTATTTCATAACTCTTTAGAGCTCTTTTGTAGAAGATTATCTGATGTAGAAATGTTTTCAAATGCATCTTTGTGCAATACTGAAAGTGAAAGAGCTGTTAGGTTGTACTGAGTGTGCTGGAGAAAATGAGTTCTTCTTTTAACTTTGCAACACTCACTTCTTTCTATTTTCATGCAAAACCCAGGAGCCTATATTAGGATCTTTTATTGTTTCCATCTGAAACCTGGTCTGTCATGTAATATGTTGCTTTCTTTACAGGCATGCAAATATTCTTCTGTAATGTTGTTTATTTGTTTGTTTGTTTTTTGTTTATAAGTTTTATTTTATGTTTGGGAATAGTGAATGGTTTTGTACATTATAATGAAAACATGATAAACATATATAACAAAATTTGTACTAAAGATAATCTGGTGCCTAAGACTTTTGCACAGTCTTGTTTATTAGAAGGATTAGAAGGGATATTTCATTCTGTCACTTTAATCTCTGTTCTTATAAAACTGAGAAAAAACTCTACACATTTTGAACTAGGCATCTGACGATATACCAGTATGAGGCTTGAACTGGTGAAGGCTAATAACGAGTACAGTAAATCCAAGAATTTAGGGATTTAGGCATGACAGGTATCAAATCTCTGCTTCTTGTATACAAAATATGAAAAAACCCATATAAACAACAATGCTACGCTTATCTCTTGTGGTAACCATAGCAACAGCAAAGCATACTGTAGCTACTTGTCCAATGACTTCCTCACTCACTCATCTTCTATACTGCTTTATCCTGTAAGAAAACTCCATGCACACAGAGACGGGAATTGAGCCTGGACGAAAATCGAACCTGGAGGTGCAAGGCGACAGTGCTACTAACCACTACACCACCATGCCGCCTCAGTGACTTACTAAAAGATAGAAAATATATTAACCGTGAATGAAACCAAAGATAAGATCCAGGGTCTCCTGTTTGATCCTGAGATGGGTGAAATGTTTCATTTTATATGAACTTAAAAAAATTATTGAATTGCACAAGTGTGCATGAAATACGATCTCCAGAATTCATCTGTTACTGTATAAACATACTATAATGTTGAATTGGATACTTGGCCATAAAGTTTGGTATAAGTTTTCCATATTGTTTTCCGTTTTGTTGCAGTCGTATTAATCTTATAGTCTTCAAGCAAACGTACTGATCTGTTTTCTTTTTTTCACAAATACTGATTCCTATTTACAGACACACTCGCACAAAACTATGCATTTAGCTCACAATCTGAAAATGCCTCAAAGACATCCCTCTGTCTCTCTCGCTTTTTCTTTTCCAAATAGGTCACTGGAGCTTACAATAGCAGCTTCTTCACTTCTGGCTTGTCTCACTCAATTTTTTTTTCTCTTTCCCCTATTCAGCACTAAACTGTTTATCTATGCCATTTATGCCACACACATGATTTCAATATTAAATTTCAAACTTTTTAGTGCAAAATTTCTTTAGTGCATTCTTGAAGATGCAACCTGCTATCAACCTTCCAGTATTGCAGTTTATTTGCAGTTGAAAGCATTAATCAATCATGTTGCTAGACTGCCACAGTTTTCTAGAATATTTACATGAAACTGAATATTTCTTAGCATTTGGTCTGGCAAAATAAATAAATAAATAAAAAAATAAACAAAAACAAAATAATAATAATAATAAATTAATTAATAAATAAAAAGGGTGCACACTATAAGATTTAATACAGTCACGTTTATCTTTGATTGCGGTACACAATGTTGTGTCTAATTCATGTGTGAAAATGTTTCCTCGTGCTCCCAGAACCACTCTTTCATAAACTGAGTCCTTGAATATGTCCGTGCCATCAGGGAAGAAAATCTCCACAGATGTGATAACCTGATCATTCAGTACATTCAGGTCGTCAACTGACCTGAGCAACTGAAGTAACCCCAGATCATAACACTGTCTCCAGGGCTCGTACAGTGATGGGTGCATCGCTCCATGCACTTCCCTTCTTACCTTGATGCGCCCCGGACTCATCAGACCACATGACCTTTTTCCATTGCTCCAAAGTCCAATCTTTATGCTTCCCAGAAAACTGTAGCCTTTGTTGCACAGGTGTTACTAACAGGTGGTTTTCTTATGAACACACAGCTATTTAGTCCCAGATCTGTAGGTTGTGTGCATATGGAAACGCTCTTTCTTACACTATTAAACATAGCTATCATTTCTTCTGACCACATTTCAGATATTAAGTTGACAGTTCAGAACTATCCTTCCATGTTTCAATAATGTGACCCTTCTGAAATAGGCATATTTTTTTGGCCAGGAAGTATGTCTCATTTTGCTTTAATGATAATGTTCACTTGAGCTGGCATGTACTCCCAAAGCTTGTGTAAAACGTGATGATTCATGTTAGATCAAACCCAGAGAGTGTGGTCTAAACATGAACCTCAGTGGAAGACATTAATCTAAAAAAAAAAAAGTATTTGACCTTTTGTAGAAAATTACTTAAAATTTCACCAATTTGCTTACATTTACAGAGGGACCAACAAATCATGCAGACTCTTGAATATTACACTTCTGGACATTTCCTTTTCTTCAGTAAAAAAAAAAAAAAAGAAGAAGAAGAAGAAGAAACTGTTTCCATGGAAAATCACCTTTGATATTAAAGATAACTCTTATTGCAACTCCACCCTTGAGAATTAATCATGAGACAATCTTGTCCAAATTGCTCTCTCAATCATTCCTGACATGGACGTCCCCTCTGACAATCCCAGCAGCTCGGTTCTGTCAGGACGTCTCTCTGGATAGGACTAGAGAGCAAAATCAGCTTCTGTTAACGAGGGCTTAAAATCTTCCATAAGCACAGATTATTTGGAGGAGAAATGAAATTCAGAGTAGCTGGTGCTAAAAATGATGTATGTGCATGTGTGTGTTTCAGGACCTCGCTTTCTCATAACGTCCACGGGAGCCCTGTACATCCTGGATGTGCAGAAGGAGGACGAGTTGTTCAACTACCGCTGTATGACAAGGCATCGTTACACCTCCGAGACGAGGCAGAGCAACAGCGCCCGACTCTTCGTGCCAGGTGAGAGGATCTCATTTGCTTTCCACTTGCTTTTATGATCAGAGGTTATGGGTTCTGCTCAAGGGCCTGACTCACAGTAACATAAAGCAGAAATCAAGTTCACACAAACAAATTTTTTTCATTTGTATTATATCAAATTATGCCTTTCTGTTCATCTTCCAAGACCCCTCAAATGCTGCTCCTACGATCCTCGATGGCTTTGAGAAGAGAGAGGTCATGGCCTCACACAGGGTGGAGCTCCCCTGCAAAGCTTCAGGGCACCCAGCACCAAAATACCGCTGGCTGAAGGACAACAGGCCGCTGGAGCCAGACACACGCTTCAGACAGAGCGTGACTGGTCTGCTGATCGAGAGAGCGCAGGCCAGTGACTCGGGCAGCTATGTGTGTGAGGTGTGGAACAGTTACGGAAATGCCGAGGTGATAGGGCGCCTTCTGGTCAAAGGTACATTCGCTTATTCATGAATCCACAGGCATATGAAAAAGTTTTTAGGACTGCAGGATGCATTTAATGTTAATTAAAGACTAACTACATTTTAATAATGTGAAATGTAAAACAGTTGGCCTGGCCTTTTAGGGATCTACTGCTAACAAGAAAATATAAAATAGTTAGTGGAAATCACAACAGGTTACGGTCATGGTGGCTTGGTG
Organism: Clariallabes teugelsi; assembly: GCA_030014215.1. Classification (NCBI taxonomy): domain Eukaryota; kingdom Metazoa; phylum Chordata; class Actinopteri; order Siluriformes; family Clariidae; genus Clariallabes; species Clariallabes teugelsi. The sequence continues at coordinate 3,642,359 of JAQMYG010000009.1, read as the reverse complement.
GTTAGCACTGTCACCTCACGCCTCTACAGTCCTGCCTACAGTACACTCTAGGAGTTTTCATCTTCTCTCTGTGCTTGGGAGGTTTCTGCCAGGTACTTCAGTTTCCTCCTACAGTTCAATGACACGCAGTCTAGTTTGATTGGTTTTTCCAAATTTCATGTAGAGTTTGGCCGGTTGTGTGAGGGTATATGTAGACTGTGTTGGTACCCAACCCAGACTGTACTACACAACAGAAGCGTGTCTTTGAGCTCGCGCAATTGGAGGAGGCGAATAGCATTTCATCCCCAACATTGTGTGATTGTGTGAGCAGTTTGACATGATGTCCTTAGCTGGGTTACTTGTCTCAGAGGAAGCATGTGAAAGTCTTTGTTGGTAGTCATCAAGTTAATAATAGAATGCCCTAAAAAACACATGGATAGGAATTGGCTACTGTAATTCACACATCAGAGGCTGATTTTTCTTGACTAGCAGCATCTGAGTCAAGGTTTTTCAATAAGATCTCAACCTCTGCCTTTAAAATCAAGAATTTTCCTTAACACTAATTGCTGATCCTCAGTGTGATGGATTTGTTCAGAGCCCCTGCGGGTGGTGGTCAGTCCTAGGAAGGTGAAAGGTAGCGTGGGCAGCCAGGTTTCCTTGACCTGCAGCGTCACCGGTTCAGACGAGTTCGAGCTCTCCTGGTACCGCAACGGTGACAAGATCAACCCTGGCGGTGACGTCCACATGAACGGGATCAACAAAGAGAACCTGGTGATGGGTGGCATGGCCAAGAGTGATGGAGGAGCTTACCAGTGCTTTGCCAGGAAAGGGAAGATCTCAGCTCAGGACTTTGTGCAAGTCATTTTAGAAGGTCAGTAAACATTGTGGAACTTTCTTTCTTGTTGTTGAAAATTTGAGAATTTGGTCCTATCTTTAGATGACAGGAAGTCCAACAGTGGCCATGTAACAGTGGCCTGCATAATATCAACTGAAGGTCTGGATCTGGTTTAAGAGAGATATTATTAGAGATTTTGGGTGATATACCTGTTTCTGAGCCATATTGGTTTTCAAAGCCGAAGGTCAATGATACAAACGCTGGATATTAAGCACACACTGAATTTTTTGTTGATTCTTTTATAAGCTTTCTTGCATGCTTACCTGTTTTTTGACAGACGGCACCCCTAAGATCCTGTCTGCCTTCAGTGAGAAAGTGGTGAGCCCCAACGAGTTCGTTTCCTTGATGTGTCACGTAAAAGGGACGCCGCAGCCAGCTGTGATGTGGACCCTGGACGACGATGTCATTGTGAAGGATAGCCGCCACCGCATGGGCCACAGCATCACTGCCGAGGGGAACGTCATCAGCTACCTGAACATCTCTCACACGCAGGTCCGTGACAGCGGTGTCTACCGGTGCACGTGCAACAACTCAGCGGGCACGGTGTCCTACCAGGCTCGAATAAACGTAAGAGGTGCTTGTCAGATCAGCTTCTCCAAACACACACACACAAGTCACACAATAGCTTTCAATACCATGTTTCTTACCTAAAGTCTTGTGCAAAAGATAGTGCCCTCATTTAATTCTATGTTTTTTGTGTGTAAAAAAATCATCTCATCGTAGCAGGTCTTAATACAACCTCAGATGAACAAGAACATATAACTTTTTTCACTGTGCCATTATTTATTTAATAAAAATTAATCAACAAGAAAAAATGCTGTAGTACCCCCTTACTGATTACACAGGATTTAAGAGACTAAGTTGCAATCAGATGCTGCTAATAATCATCCCTTGATTAACTGATCATCAGCAGGTGTGCAGACCTCTGTAAATGCAGAAGTTTTGGCAGTTTGCTGGTCTCGAGCATTCAAGTTAACGCGATGTAACATCTCTCACAATCATCTGAAGGATATCAGTGAATCTACATCAGAATTGCTGAAAAATTAAAGAGTCAAGGTTTTGGAATGGCCTAGTCAATGTCCAGACCTCCAGACCAACTAAAATGCTGTGGTGGGACCTTAAGAGAGCTGTGTAAAACCTCAATGATCTGAAGCAATATTGTAAAGGAGAATGGACCAAAACTACATGAGAAACCGATAAAGTCATACAGGAAACAGAATTACTTATTAAGATATTTACTTATTAAGTTATTGCTGCTAAAGGTGGGTCTACCAGCTCTTGAATCATGGGGGTACTTACTATTGTCTGCAGGTTTATTTTTTGCACGGCACGGTGAAAAAATTTCATACTGTATGTTGTCCATCTGGGGTTGTATTTGCCTAATACTAAGACCTACTATGATCAGATTATTTTTTATTATATTTTTGCACAAAAAAAACTAGTTTGTAGTTTGCTTTTAAGTGAACCAATTTCCATCATAACATCAGATTATAAGCTTTTTTCCCCTACTGTCTTTCCTGTGACGCATTACTAACGATTTACATCACACTCACTACTAATTTCTTTTATTGCTTCTTCTTTTTTTTATAATGCTCACTTATTTTTAGCCCCAGCTTTTCTCGACTGGCCTTACTTTAATGCCTTAAAGCCTTGGGAAATAATGGCCTCCCTTGCTTTCATCTTGTTTTTAAACCTAATTTGTGCAATAATGCTAATACACGGTAAAGGTTAGATGTTTTATTTATGGCACAGTAATGTCAGTGTTTCAGTTCTGATTGGTCAGAAGGTATTTATTTATTTTATATAATAGCAGCTCACAGCTTTATAGTATTGCTCAGGTATTATTCCTATAATCAAAACTTTTACAGTGGACGGTCTAAAGGGGTCTCCAGTTTAGTGCTTTTGCACTATGGGATGGTTTCCCAAGCTTAATTTTTAAATTATTAACATTAAGAGAGAGAAAAGAAGACACTGAAACAGAAGGACTGTTGACTGTTTATAGCTGTGTTAACTATGTATTAAGAGGAATTAAAACATTATAACAAGACGTAATTGTAGTTAGGATTGATATCAAATCAAACATGATTATAACTTCAACCATCTCTTTGAAATGCAATTCTGCTTACAAGTTTTGAAACCAGTTTTTATTCTCATCTTTGCAGGTCCTGCTGACATACGCCCCATGAAGAACCTCACTGCCATTGCCGGCCGGGACACCTACATCCACTGCCACGTCATCGGCTACCCATACTACTCCATCAAGTGGTTCAAGAACTCCAACCTGCTGCCGTTCAACGACAGACAGCGAGCGTTCGAGAACAACGGCACTTTGAAGCTACTGAACGTGCAGAAGGAGCTGGACGAGGGCGAGTACGCCTGCCATGTCCTCGTCCAGCCACACGTCTTTAAGAATCAGAGCGTCCATGTCACTGTGAAAGGTAAACATCATAGAAAACAATAAATAAATCAATATAAACAAACTTAGCATCTAAACAATGAAAAATTCAAAAGTATTGTCAAATTGTCTAATAATGTAATTAGGGTTTTTAGCTCAGGGTTTAGTACTTGTAGATGTTAAACTCCTCCCTAAAACACTTAAACAAATATTTTAATTATCTACTGTAAATGATTTTTCATTGCATTTGTGTTGCGTTATATGAGGTACTTTGTACTGAACTTTATAGTTTTTAGGGTTTTTAGAAATTAGCTCAAAATTGATTGATTGATTGATTGATTGATTGATTAGAATTTGGATTTTCTTTGTGTGTGTGTGTGTGTGTGTGTGTGTGTGTGTGTGTGTGTGTGTGCAGTAGATCTAAAAAAAATTATACAGTAAATAATAATGCATAGATTTGTATTTTATTCAGAATTATTTTAAAATTGTTTTATAATATTTAAAAAATACTTAAAATACTTAAATATTTTTAAAAAAAATACTTAACACTACATATTAACAACATTTTCTATTACAACATTATTTTTATATAATTTTTTAAAAACATGTTTCAATATGCTGCTCCATATTTATATTTATTAATATTTATTAATATTGTTACTTTTTGTATTTTAAATGCTATTATGAAATGTATGGTCATTATTTAAAATAATAATCCTATGAATTCTGTGATTATAATTCTATATTACTGCATTCCATGCTACACTTATGAACCTTTATTTGTTATTAGCAGCTGTAGAATTAAGTTATGTACTAAAATTATTCATCACGTGAATGTAGTGAACAACTGAATACAAGTTCAGCCCATAAAGGTTTCATGTACTTTGTTTGTCTTTTCTTCCTCCTCCTCCTCTTCCTCAGTCCCTCCCTTCATCCAGCCCTTTGAGTTCCCGCGTTACTCCATCGGTCACAGGGTCTTCGTTCCCTGTGTGGTGCGTTCAGGTGATCTGCCCATCTCTATCAACTGGGAGAAAGATGGAAAGCCCATTAATGTCAGCCTGGGCGTCACCATCGACAACATCGACTTCACCAGCTCGCTGCGCATCTCCAACCTGCAACGGGTTCACAATGGCACGTACACATGTATCGCTCGAAACGATGCCGCCGTTGTGAAATACCAGAGCCAGCTCATCGTCAGGGGTGAGGATGAAATGATTTACTCACATCAACACTGAGTTATTTCTCAGTGGATCTAATAGAAAAGCTCTTCTGATGATGTAGCATGTGCTTACGGAATGATTTTGCTGTTCTCATGTATAGTTCCACCAAGATTCACCGTCCAGCCCAAAGACCAGGATGGGATCTACGGGAAATCTGTGATCCTCAACTGTTCTGCTGATGGAGAACCACGTCCAACTATAGAGTGGAAATACTCTAAAGGTATACATTTACCTATTTACATACAGTATGGATCTAAAGCAGCGGTGAGCACTGATTAAAGCAGTTGTGAGGTTCTTTTCTGATTAAAAAAGCAGTGAGGTTCTTTCTTGATAAAATCAGTTGTGAGAATCTTCTTGGATTAAAACAGCAGTGAGGGTCTTCTCTAATTAAAGCAACAGTGAGGTTCTCCTTGGATTAAACCAGCATTCATGTTCTCTCTGATTAAAGCTGCTGTGAGGATCTTCTCTGTTTAAAGCAGCATTAAGGTTTTTCTTGGATTACAACGGCAATGAGGTTCTTCTCTACTTAAAGCAGAAATCAGGTTCTTCTCATATTTAAACAGCCTTGAGGTTCTTTTCTGATTAAAGCAACGTTAAGATTTTTCCTCTGATTAAAGCAGTATAAAGGTGGCCTCCGAGTGGCGCAGTGGTAAAGTGCTCGCCCTATCATCCGGAGATCGCTGGTTCGGTTCCCAGGTGATGCTGTAACCTCTCACAGCCGGAGGTCTAGAGAGAGCTGATTGGCCGAGCTCTCTCAGAGGGGAGGGATGAGAGGTACTTCGTGCTCCCATATTAATCACGGCTCTACAGCCAATCAGGGGCGTCTGTGAGCTCGCGCAAGTGCAGGGAGCAGGCGTCACGTGGTTCGGAGGAAACACGTGATAGTCTCCGGCCCTCCCGACTGAGTGGTAGTGGTACCAGTGGGAGCCCCCTAGTGACGGGGAGGAATTGGACACGACTAAATTAGGGAGAAAATCGGGGGGGAAAAAAAGCAGTATAAAGGTTCTTCTCAAATTCAAGCAGCTACTGTATGAGGTTCTTCTCGGATTAAAGCAGTTTGGAGATTCTTCTGTAATGAAAGCAGAAGTCTGGTTCTTCTCTGATTTAAACAAGCAGTATGGTTCTTCCATAATTAAAGCAACACTCTTTAATTGAAGCAGCAAGGCAAAACGATGTTCTCTGATTTAGGTCCTGAATGTTCTTGCAGGTGCTGGCGTTCCTCAGTTTCACCCGATTGCACTAAACTCGGGCTACAGGGTCCAACTGCTGAGCAACGGTTCTCTGCTCATCAAGCATGTGCTGGAGGAGGACGCCGGTTACTACCTCTGTAAGGTCAGCAACGATGTGGGAGCCGACGTCAGCAAGTCCATGTACCTCAACGTCAAGAGTAAGTCACGCTGAATTATTTACCTCTGTCGCTTGTACACATTTACTCCTAGAGGTTAACCAAGGTCATGGGTGCATAAAGCATAGAGACAAACTTCTGCCTTACTGTAGCCTTCCTGCACTGTGTGTGTGTGTGTGTGTGTGTGTGTGTGTGTGTGTGTGTGTGTGTGCTGTATCCCTGCGCTCAGTACCCAAAGACTTATCTTCCCTCCATTAAGCCTTGAACTGAAGCGGAGGCAGTCATGTAGAAAAGCGAGCTCTGAAAAAGCACTTTTTTTTTGTGTGTGTGTGTGTGTGTGTGTGTGTTCTTCTCCCCTGTTCTAGCTCTCGCTCTTCTGTCCAATCTGTCTTTCTTCCTTTCTGTCTCTCTCCTCATGCTTTAACCATGTGTCTTCCTCTCCTTGTTTTCATCCTTTCTTTTTTTTTCTTTCATTCCCGCTGTCTCCTTTATGCTTATTGTCATCTACTCTCTTTCTCTCTTGCTTAGTACATACTTCTTTCTCCTCCATGTCTGTTCATTTTGATTCCTGTCTTTATCCATCTTTATTAGTCTAAATCTTTGTTTTTCCCTATACCTTTCTCAATCTGTTTTTTTCTTCCTCCCTTTGACCAGGTATTCTATCTGCAATTTCCTTTTTTTTCTAACTGACTCTCTCTCTCTCTCTCTCTGAATCTGCCTTTCTTGTCTTAATTGTACTCTCATTCCTGTCCTTTTCCTTCATTTCTGCCTCTCTTAATCTGATTATGTCTTTCCCTCTTTAGTTTATTTTACCTTATTTCTCCTCTTTCCTTTCTCTCTCTCTCTCTCTTTGTCTGTGTACCGCTCGATATTAAAATGATTTTTCTAAAAAAAAATAAACGTATTACATTATTGGATTTTGTGGAAATTGTCCACATTTTACACTGCCTTGTATTAACTTAGCTGCAAAAGCCATTTGTAACACAATCTAATGCAACTCTATAGTTTGAGAGTTTGAAACGTTTTTTCAAAAAGTTCCGAAAATTCTCTTCACGTGTATGATCGATGACACGGTGGAATAATCTTCCTAGTGCATGACTTCGTGCGGTGTTGCCACGCTCGCCGCAGGTCCCCGGGGTCCTCAGCCTCATGTTGTTTTGATCCTCAGTACCGGCTTCACTGTAACTAGAGCCTCCCCGAGCGTCCTGACCTGCTCCGCTCAGCTCTGCTCTGATCGCTTGTGTGTTGGCTCCATATGAGGTCCTCATTAAGCGCTATGTGGATATCGAGACTCGCTACTTCCCAGAGGGAGGGACAGGATGTCCCATTATAAACAGAAAACATGCATAATGATTGTAAAAAAATAAATAAATAAATAAAACTGATTTGTTTGAAATATACCGTCTGTCCCGTCTGTCCTTGAGGCTAAACACATACAATACGGGTGATGTTGTCTTAGGCAGCATTATTAGTGTTTTATACTGTAGCTGTGCCAGGTAAAACCTGATCCAGAGTCAGTTTAATTGTATTTGAGTCAGAATATTGAAGAGATCCACTAATCATAAATTTATCGTAATCCACGCTTCAGGATGGAATAATGCACTAGCGTTAATTACCGCGCTCTTGAACTAGCACACCATATGTTTTATTAGCTAATTAACCACACGTTGTGCTAAAATGTAATAAACCGTTATATGATAATGATGTACAGTGCGATCTCGTTACTTGTCTTCCCGTAAAACATTTTCTAACTCCTTTAGCATGAATGATCGCGAGTGTTGGCTACAGTAGCTCCTGGGTTTGTTTGTATTTTCTGCTGAAAAGCTAGAAAGCACACGGCATATTAACAGAATGATACAATTGATGAAGTATTATATGATTATTGGTGGTAAACATGGTCAAATTTATTTAATTTATTTGAAAAATACAGAGAGGCACGGTGGCTTACTGGTTACCTTGCACCTCCGGGGTCCGGGTTTGATTCCCGCCTCGGGGCTGAGTGCATGGAGTTCGCATGTTCTCCCCGTGCTTGGTGGCTTGGTGGGTTTAGCTGATTAGGCTAGAAGTGGCATTCCCAAATTGCCCATTGTATGTAAAAGAATGTGAGTGTATGTGTGAGATCTAGGGTTGCCACCCGTCCTTTAAAATACGGAATCATCCCGTATTTGAGAATGAAATTGCGCGTCCCGTTTTGAATCA
>JAQMYG010000009.1:3605763-3625057 GCA_030014215.1 Clariallabes teugelsi | reverse complement strand
ATCTGCAAACATCATAGTCCATGGAGACTCCTGTCTAACCTCATCTGTCATCCTGTCCATGACCAGAGCAAACAAAAAGGGGCTTAGAGCCGATCCTTGATGCATACCCACCTCCACCTTGAACTCTTCTGTCACACCTACAGCACATCTCACCACTGTCTTACAGCTCTCATACATGTCCTCAAAACGAATTTTAACTAATAGCATGAATTGTAGAAGGGGTCCTAACAAATTTCCCCTACTCCAGAAAGAATCTCAACCAGGCTGAATTCTGACCAGTCTCACCTGTTCCTCAAGGAATTCTGATCAATCCAGCTTGCTTCCCAAAGAAATTTTGAGTAATCCAACATCTTTCCTTATGAATTTTAATCAAACACATTAGATCCTGATCCAAAAAGAATTCTGACCAATCCCACATACTTCATTGTGAACTCAATTCTGTCCAATCCTAACTGCTCCTCAAGGAATTCTGCCCAATCACCCATTTCCAGTTATTATTATTATTATTATTTAGAACACACGTTTGATGCTCTTTTTAGCCAGGTACCTGATCTTACCCCTTTTGATGTAAGCGAATTCCTCTTTCATTTATTCTAAATGTGTCACAAGATTTGTCTATTTCAGAAAGATTGGGGCAGCACATTTGGGTAAAAAAAAAGTACTCTATCGATACTTTAATACTCACAAATTGTCTTTCAACATTTTAGACCCTGAAGGTCCACCTCAAGATGTAACTCTTGAAGCAATGTCTTCTCAAAGCATCAAGGTTACATGGAAGGTACACAGCACTCATTCCACTTACTGTGTTTGTCAGTTTCACAGAAACAGATTGTTTATGGATCATTATTTCCCCTCAGGCTCCTCAGAAACACCTTCAGAATGGCATGATCAGAGGCTACCAGGTGTGCCACAGGGAGCACTCTGTGAACGGGAGTCACCAGTTCATCTGCCTGAGTGTGGAGAGCACGGGCGAGACCGAGACGCTTACCCTGAACAACCTGAAAAAGTTCACGCAGTATGAGGTGGTGGTGCAGGCGAGCAACAGCGCTGGACCGGGACCTGCCTCCAGTGAAGTGCGAGCCACAACCATGGAGGACGGTAGGACGGACTGAGATTCCTGTTTACATTTACACAAAGCCTGTGGGATCCAGTAAAAGTATAGAGCACTGAAACATGGGCTGAAAGTTTTACCAGTTTTCCAACCAGTCTCGTGAATCTTTTTAAATGTTTGTTGCGGTGTGGATGTGCTGCCTTGTGGACGTATTTAACATTAAAATTAAATTTGTTTTATTAAATTATAAAATTTTGTACAAAATTAAACATTGCTGTTGAAAATATCTCCTTATATTTGTGTCAGTTTTACCTAATTTCCCCCGCACATTGCTCAGTTCCCAGCAGAGCTCCAGAGAAGGTCACCGCCACGGCAACTTCTCCTGAGACCATCTCTCTGTCATGGTCGACACCTCCCCGAGAAGCTCTGAATGGTGTACTGCAGGGTTTTCGCATCATCTACTGGGCCAATCTACCTGATGGAGGTACAGAACATCTAATACTAATGTACCTGCAGGTTTGTCCATGTTTCAGCGGTCTAGCTGATTATTTGAGGGTAGGCTGAAGGATTCATAAGTAGTCCTCATTCTTCTTTATTAAACCCACTTTGCACAATACACCACTCATACTGGCAGCAAAACAGCAAAGCAGGATGCCACCACCATGCTTAACAGCGGGTACAGTGTTCTTGTGGATAAATGCCTCACCTTTACTCCTTCAAACACACTTCTGGTCAAATCTTTCCTCCAGAATGAAAGTTTTTTTTTTTGTATATGAGATCAGCTGCAAACTTTAGCGGAGTATAAAGGTGCGGACTATGGAGCAGGGGCTTCTTTTCTGAGATGGCCACGTTTCAGTCCATGGTGATAAAACAACCTTGAATGTAAGCAGAGACGGTGGTTGTTCTAGCAGTTTCCAGGTCATGGCAGGTCTGTGTCTTGATGGTTTTATGATAGGTCCTGACTCTTTAAACCAGTTTCTCCTCAGCTGAGTGTGACACTTTGGGCCTTCTTCCAGACATTGGCTCCTCCTAATAATGTATCTACAATGGCTTGAATTCATATAGGAATCTGCAGTTGTTCAAAGAAATGTCCCTAACATGTGTAAGTCTTGTTTCTCTGATCTGGACTGAGCTATTTAGATTTTTCCATTGTAGTAAGTGCAGGCAAGTAAACCTCTTTTTATGTTGCCCATAGAAGCTACCAAGATCACTAACAGGAAGTTGAGAAGACTTTAACTTGGCAAATTAAAAGCCATTTTAGCTTTGCTAAATTAATAATCTAAGTGACTGTATGTAGTTTTATAACCCAAAATAAATGACACCTCGGAGATTTCTTATATTAAAGACTAGCGTAAGTACCTGTTGTTGACAGTTAAAGAGTCTGTAGAAAGAGTAAAAACATTAAAGATAAAAATAGTCTGACAGATTTAATGTAATCAGTGATATTATTATTTCAGGTTGAAGCCCACGTACATGTCTTTCTGCACGGCAGAACACTCTGCCTAATTTATAAATATAAATTGAGTATCTTACACTATTATGCTAAGTTGTACTTCTTTCATCATCTGCCAAATACAGTCCCTGTGCGGTAATCAGAGAGTGAATCAAAGATGAGAAATCGAAAAAAAAAGTAGATCAGATAAAGATGAAGTTTTGTCTTAAAACAATTCCAACATGCAAGAAATTCACTTACTGTACAGTATATCACTTCAGCGCTGTTATTTCTGCGGTGAAAATATGAACTAATCACAATGAAGGCTTTTAACTTTTAGCAGTTTAGCATTCCTAATTAATATTTATTGGTGCAGGTGTTTTTTTGTTTGTTTGTTTGTTTGTTTGAGCAAGTAGCTTATTAGAGACTTATTGTAAAGTAAATGATTAAATCCTGCACATAACTGTTCATACCATTCACTTATGGTGCAGGTTTAACTTCAGGCAGATATCCAAGTACTGCAAAAGTTTCATTAAATTCTGTCCAGACAGTTTTGGTTGATGTTGTGGCAAATCTGGCTGGACAGACATACAGCCAAACAGACACAAGGACCTACGGACATACATGAAGACAAAAAGTTTTCTGAGACTGGTTTCAGGTCCTCCAATGTATAAACCGTTAAAATATATCATTGAAAGAGCGAGTTCTGACCAATGTACAGACAAAACCTTTTCTTTTATTTATATAGATGCATGGTGAACAATTAATCTGCACCACAACAAGATAAAAATAGCTAAAAAATAAAAATTTAAAAATAATTAAAAAAAAACACTAAAAGATTAATATTGCCATGACATTTCTTTTTTTGTGTATAAACTGTCTGTGTAAATGCTTGGGGAACCCTAATGTAAAGCCGTACCTTCTCCTCAAAACAGGGACCTAAATCTCTAGGAACAAAACAAGGTGCAAAAATAAATAAATAAATAAAATATATATCTGTGGTAGCACCCTGCAACTTTTTTTTATACCAGGAACCTCTTTTTTTTTTTAGAAGGGAAACCCTCGGTTATAGAGAGTTACAACTTAGGGTTTCCCTTTTGAAAAGGGGGTTCCTGGTAGAAAAATCCTTAAGCAACCAAGGAAACTTTAAGAAATAGCTGAGGTACTGAGGACGCAGCCTTTAGTGTAGATTAAATATGACACTAGGGTTTATATTTAACATGAAACAGCATACTGTATGTATAACATTATATATTTAAAAACGTATCTTTGTTATTGTTCTGTAGTGCATTATGTAGTGTTCCTGACATACACAAGTTACTGTAAATACATAATTTCACCACAAGGTGGCAGAACTTTCCTTTCACTCCTCATTTTCGAAGAGTAGCAGTGCCTGTAAATAAATATTCAATCGTCGTTACAATAATTAATGTTCAGTCTCTTTGCAAGTCTGTATGGATCAATGGATAATTTATAATTAGGGATAATTTATCACTGAAAACTGATTTTTCACCCAGCTTCAATGTATTATTTTTCCTCCTTTACATTTTAGTCACACTGACTGTTTGTAGATTTCACTCCAACTCTTAAAACACTATATCATATCACCAGATATAATGTTAGATATAACATTATAGAAAAATCCCTTGATCTACTGCCTTCCTCTAGGCAATTTGTTTTTAGATTGCCTCATTATACGACTGTATTCTCTGACACGTGAAGAAAGTGAATGATAGGAAAGGAAAGATTGTGGCTCACTGCCGGAAGAAGAAAAAGAAAACAGTGTGGGGAAAGAAGTGTGACAGATTGATGTCAATTATTTAAAGCCTCGTGTCCAGAAAGAACACTCGGGATGTGAATTGGATTCCATCCTACAGTCCATCATGGGTTTTTTTTGTTTTGTCTTTTTTAAACAATGCCAACAGGGAAATCTTAGCCGGCAGATGAACTGGATTTTACCATCAGCGGAAGAAATGACTTTTGAAATGTTCTTTCCCTTCCAGTGAATTTTCTTTTCCATGTTTGGTCTGATTTCTGATTTAGCTAAGAGGAAAACAAGACAGAAAACATATATCATATGTATAACAAAACACAGTATTGGTGCTGATTTTATTAATTTTTTTATTATATTTATTTATTTTTATGTTCTAGATATATTACAGAAAATGTTTGTGCCAAAGAAGCTGTTTCTGAAGTTTATGCAACATGAAAGTGACCGATCTTGCTTCCCTAAAAATTTCAATTCGCTAACTTCAGCCGTTTTGGAGAGATGATTTTACTCTATTTGTGCCCCCAAAATAGCCATTTTCCAGTGTTATACTGTCTCACTTCAAATAATAATCATTTAAAATTATTCATAGATCTTTATGAGTGTAAGGGTTAACCCCTAGAGGGCGCCTAAGCGCCCATTGGTTCGTTTTAGTTTGTAGTTTGTTTTCTGTTCAGTTCCATGTTAAACTTCAGTTCCCAGGATGCACCTTGGTCAGGTGACGTGTACCGGCACCTGAACCAAGGAAGTTAATTTAGAAGACTATAAATAGCCTGGTTATAAGTTCTAGTTTGTGTTGCATTAGTTGTCTTAAGGTTTGTGTTGGCGATAGTTTATTTGAGTTAATTTATAACAGTGTTTACCAGGTATGCTCAGTGAGAGCTTAGGTTTTGTTTTGTGTGTTTTGTGACTTGAATAAACATTATTATTGAACCGTCAGCTCGCCTCCTGCAATGATGCCACAAACACGCCGACACACACCCGGTAAACGTGACAATGAGCATTGCTACTAAAATCGGTGTAAGCTTCAAGAAGCATATGACCTGTAAGAATTACTGTTTAAATAGTTTTTTGGTAAAAGCTTAAAAAGCAAAAATTCTGTAGTGTCCTTAACTATGTCAAATTCATGTTTTACAATTTTGCATTTTAGAATAATACACTTTTTCAGGTTTATGTCTTATCACGTTTCACCTGAAAGACAATTAAGATAATTAAAAGATTTTAATTTAAAAAGTTACGGACACTACATAAAAGGGCATGAAATTGTTTTTAGCAAATGTGTTTCTTTTTATCTGATAAAAATATAAATGTGCATATTTCCAAAAATCAAGCATGGATTGGGAGATTAAGTATTATGAAAAAAAATAACTTTTTCACGTAGGTGAGACACTTTTTAGCACCAATATCATGTTTGGCCGATATCATATAAATAGCATAAATGCTACATTGAAATGAGAAATGTTCACACTTCTGCAAGTGCTACCTCAAAACATATGTTCATATATATTCTGCTGAATGAGTGTTATAGATTTGCTGTAGGTGCTCACAGGGACCAGCATTGGCCGTGTCATCTATTTGTACTGTGCTTTATCTGGAATGTTTGTTAAATCTTTCAGAATTGGGTGAGATCAGAAACATCACCACTCAGCTGCCCCCCCTTGAGCTGGATGGTTTACAGAAATTCACCAACTACAGCGTTCAGGTGCTGGCGTTCACCCGGGCTGGAGACGGCGTACGATCTGAGCAGATCTACATTCGCACCAAAGAGGATGGTAATACAGATGTGTTTTGTTGTTGTTGTTGTTGCTGTTGCTGTTATTTCTTTTTTTTTTTGTGATTGGGGACCAATGGGGACCATGTCCTCTCTGGAAAACACTTTTGTCCCAGCTTATGGTCTCACATTGTATTGTTTGGCTTCAGTGCCTCTAAAGTTCTCATCAATGAGGTCATCTATGCAAACATTCTGTAGAGCAGTGAAGACCAATAACTATGACCAATCAACAATGAAAAAAGATAAAACAATGATCGACCTGCATAATATTGAGTAGGTCGTCCCTTTTTCCAACATAGCAGTGATGTGCTTCTGTGTGTTCTGATACCTTTCTATCCCAACCAGCATTAACATTTTCATCAATTTTATCTACAGTAGCTCTTCTATTGGATGGGACTACACGGGCCAGCTTGTGAACCAGTGGCCAAGGCTGCATGTGACCCCCCACATGCAGCCTTGGCCACTGGTTCACCGGTTTTCCTTCCTTGGATCACTTTTGGTATGTCCTGACCACTGCAGACCGGCATCCTCCCACAACAGCTGCAGTTTGTGGTCAAAGCCGTCACAAAGTCAAAGGCTCTGGTCAAAGTCACTCGAATCCTTATGCTTGCCCATTTGATCTAATTCCAACACATCAACTTCATGAAAAAAGATTCACTTGCTGACTAATTCACCCACCCTATTACAGCCACCATTGTAACGAGATATTGAAAATGTAGCTACTGTGAGAAGGATCAAATTGTGATGGCTAGATGACTGGGTCAGAGCAACTCCAAAATTGCAGCCTTGTGGGATCTTCGCCGGATACAGTGGTCAGGACATACCAAAAGTGATGCAAGGAAGGAAAACCAGTGAACTGACAACAGGGTCATGAGTGGCCAATGCTTACTGATGCACATGGGGAGCAAAGGCTGGCCCCTGTAGTCTGATTCAATAGAAACACTAGTGTGGATCAAACCGAGGAACGTTAATGCTGGTTCAAATAGAAAGGTGTCAGAATACACTGATCATTATTGTCTGGGTGGCAAAGGGGGGACCTACCCAATATTAGGTGGGTGCTCATAAGGTTATGGCTGATCAATGTGTATGTTGAGTGGTACCTTTGTATAGAGCAAGAGTTATTCCACTGACATGTGCAGTTTGAACCACCTGTTAATGAAAAAAGTTACGCCCACTTTTTTGTTACTTTTGGTAAAGCCCTCGTATAATATTTCTGTGCTTATGGTAATTAATGGTGCTTAAGTAGTTTCTCTTTCGCCCTCCAGTTCCAGGTCAACCAGGCGGCGTGAAGGCGGTGGCTGCATCCAACTCTGTGGTGTACGTTTCCTGGCTCCCGCCACTCAAACTAAATGGCGTGATCAGGAAATACACAGTGTTCTGCTCTAGCTTGACTCCTACGGTACGAAATATGTAGAAGTTGTCACATACGTACACACATTCTTATTCAACATCATCTCCAGCTTATCAAGGTTTATTTGGGATCCTTTAATTGTAGAGTGGCAAAATATAACGCATCCAGTTACACTACATTATATAATGTTTTACAGCTTTTATAATTTAATTTCGTGTTTGGCCACATCACGCCGTTGACTACAGCATGACCCATTATGCTTTTATTTTGTTTTAGTAATTTAATAGGATATGATATAGTTTAAATGTATGTCTTGAACTACATTTTCCCAGTCTGTACGCTTTCTGATTTGTTTTAACCCTCATCTACTGTACGTTTTTTACTTCTGAAGTTGGTGAGCGAGTTTGATGCTGCTCCGGACGAATTCCTCCACAAGGTGCAGAATCTGGCTCGGAACAAAAAGTACAGCATCTGGGTGATGGCAGTGACGGCGGCAGGCCGCGGGAACAGCAGCGAGGTCATTACGGTTGAACCACTCGCTAAAGGTGTGTGAAGGAAATGCAGTGAGGAGTTTAGGTTTACCCAGGTTTAGGGTGGCATCATGTTGGCGTTAACCCTTAGACTGAGGTCCAGTTCAGATCCAGGATCAAACAATTGAAGATCTGGAGAGTTCAAGGGGCGAATACTTATTTAACACATTCTGGATACTCTGTAGGGTTTTAGCAAATAATACCTCTTTTTGGCAAATTTGGCACTAATAAAATCTCATAAAATTTCAGGAAAGTTTCCTTGTGTCCACTTAAATAAATATAAGTAGTAAGTCAGTATGTTTGTGTCACGCAGCTCCTGCCAGGATCCTCACTTTCAGTGGCACAGTGACAACTCCATGGATGAGAGACATTGTCCTGCCCTGCAGAGCTGTAGGAGATCCACCACCCACAGTCAAATGGATGAAGGAAAGGTAAACAGCACCCTCAAGGTCACGGATTGTACACATTTAGACTTAGCATGGGTAAAAAGGTTCCGTTTGTTAAAACATGTCGCTCTTCTGCTTCGCCAAACGTCTACTTTTGTAAATATTTTAGGAAATGTCATACCTGTATGTCTTAACAGCGGGAGCCCAGGCTCGGCCATCATCGATGGAAGGCGAAGCATCCACGGGAACGGCAGCTTCATCATCAAGACCGTGAAAGCTGAGGATTCTGGATACTACACGTGTGTCGCCAGCAATAACTGGGGCACTGATGAAATAACGCTGAACCTGCAGGTGCAAGGTAAACAGGAAAAAGTTTAATAAAATGACCCGCAGCAGAACGATCAGTTTTGTCATGAATGCATGTGTTCAGTACCTCCAGATCAACCTCGTCTCACGGTGACCAAAACGACGACCACGTCCATCACACTGTCGTGGATACCAGGGGACAACGGAGGGAGTTCCATCAGAGGTGTGTGTGAATAAGGTTTTTGTAAATAGTTGACTCCAAAGGTTCAATACCCTTGTCCTTGGTGTACCTCATGCCTTAAGCTACAGCACCCCCGCCATCCCAGCAACCCCGTATACAGAAAAAAGCAGTATACTGTAGACAACAAGTGAGTGAATGATTGTTCGCCCTCTGGTGGTGAAACCTGGTATGAAATTTTAATTATTAGCTAGCGCCTCACTAAATGTATCTGTTTCTAATAAAGGTAAAGAAAAAGCACATCTTCTGTATTACTGTATAATAAAGACGCAAGTTATAATGTTATTACATTCTCATGCTAATAAAAATAACCAACCAACATGATGTGCGACTACAGGATCCTTATTATATTTGTTTTCTTTCATGTCCATTCATTTGGACGTGGTTTACATAATTTTTTTCCTGTCTCCACGTTCAGGTTACATTCTGCAGTATTCGGAGGACAACAGCGAACAATGGGGAAACTTTGCCATCAGTCCGAGTGAACGCTCGTACCGTCTGGAGACTCTGAAGTGTGGCACCTGGTATAAGTTCACTCTTACAGCCCAGAATGCCGTCGGCCCAGGCCGCATCAGTGAGATCATAGAAGCAAAGACTCATGGGAAAGGTATGTCAAGAACATACAGAGAATACTCCACACAACATTTATCATATACACACTTTGGATAAAGCTAATGTACTGGAACTTGTTTAATACACTCGGTTTCAATATTTTTTTCTCCAGAGCCTCAGTTCTCCAAAGAGCAAGAGCTGTTTACAAGCATTAACGCTACCTGTGTGCGACTCAACCTGATTGGCTGGAATGACGGCGGATGTCCGATCACGTCCTTCACTCTGGAGTACAGACCTCTGGACAGTCCAGTGTGGACCAAAGCCCAGCGTACGTCACTGACAAAGAGCTACATGCTGATGGACCTGCAGGAGGCCACGTGGTACGAGCTGCAGATGAAGGTGTACAACAGCGCCGGGCTGGCCGAGAAACTGGTTAAGTTCGCCACGCTCAACTACGACGGCAGTAAGTAGGATGTTTTCTATTAACAGCCATAATGTAAAAAAAAGTAAAATAAAAACATAAAATAGAAATAAACACATACAAGAGGTGTTCAGGTCAAAGCAGGACTATTGAGAAATTTCTTTCCCATGAACAACGAGGGAAACATCTGATCCGTGAAAATTGACAGATAACTTGTCGCCAACTTGCAGGAGAGACACATCTGTCTGTGGAAACTGTACACACAATCACTCACCACTGCCACTTGCACATTACAGGAACTCTTTAAAGGGTCTTTAAAAGGAATTCATGGGAGACCAGTGTTTCAGACATGAAGCAGTCTGATCATGTTAGAAGACCAGCATTATTTCAGTATTTTTATATAACATAAATTTACAACGTTCTTAAATATAAAATACAAGTTTAGAGTAATAACAGATTTTACAGTGTTTAAAAAAAGTCACTGGGAAAAAAAAGAAACTTACATAGAAGCCTAAAGAAACCTGAAATATTTTTGGAAACATATAGTATATATTTTATTATTATTATTGATACTTAGTGGCTAAAATGAAAATGCCTCTGCGGGTCTTTAGTGGGTCCACCGGCACTTCCTGTCACAGACGTCTGGATGTTTTTACGACTTCCCTCAGACTATCCCCTTGAGCTCTGTGGCTAGAATTAATTTCTCAGGAGATTGTCTGAGGCCTGACTGTCTAACTGAACCTCTCACCAGGGACCGGTGTGTAATTATGGAGCCAGGGTTCTGTGCACAGTTCCAGCCCTCGTGCTCCATGTTTAACCCCTGAAAAAAATAGCTGAGTGTTTCTGTGCTCGTACAAGAAAGATGAGTTCCTCTCTGTTAAGTATGGTCTCGGTCAGCTGGGCATTATTGGTGTTTTCTGCAAAAAGGTCAAATGATGACTGGAGCCAGGCAACGCTAGCGAGATGTGCTGAACTGACGATTCAGCTACTCCTGGTCATTTCCAAACAAGCCCAAATTGAGATAAGTGTGAAATAAGAATTAGAAGAATAGAATATTCAATTATTTGTCACATGTACTTTACAGCACAGCGAAATTTCTTCTTCGCATATCCCAATTAGGAAACTGGGGTCAGAGCGCAGGGTCAGCCAGCTTATAGCGCCCCTGGAGCAGATAGGGTTAAGGGCCTTGCTCAAGGGCTCAACAGTGGCAACGAACCCCCGAACTTCCGATCAGTAACCCAGTAACTCACAGACTTAACTGACTGAGCCACCAATTACAAGGAATTTCTACTGAATTTTAGTGAATCATTATATCCAAAGTGCAAAAAGTTTCAGTCTTCAAATATTAGCAGGGCAGAACTGAGCAACAAGCCGGGGGAGGGTCTCATCTTATATGAGGTCACATTGGGTGGACAATCTAAGTGGCTTGTTTAAACCTCGGCAATCCAAAAATGTTTGTACATGCACACTGGAGACTGCCTTGAATGTCTAAACATGACTAAAAAATTTACTTTAATAATAATAGGTGCCTTTTAAAATTAGATGATGTTCTTTGGAGTTATTGTGAGGTTGAGTCTCAAAAGTTGAAAATAACATTTTATGGATGAGCATATAACTCTGAGCAAAGTATATATGAGTAAATATTTGCATGGAAATAAGAATTACAAAATAAATAAATAAAAAACTCGTATCATATATAAATCGTTAAATGTTTTTCAACTCCTCTGTTCAAAAGCTGCTTGCATCTGAGGCCTGAGCATGAGAGGTTCTCATGTAAATGTAAAACAACCTGAAAACTTAAACTCTAAGAGCTTAACTGAGTTAACTTAAGTTAACGGACCATCTTTTAATATTACGTTTTCTTGCCTAACCTTCCAGGCACCATTTCGCCGCTAGTGACGACTACAGTAAAGGGCCCGGAGAATAAGAGTAATAAGAAGATGATGGTGACCATCTCGTGTATCCTGGTGGGCACAATTCTGCTCTTCGTCCTGCTCTTGGTGCTCAGGAGGAGGAGGAGGGAGCAGAGGCTGAAGAGGCTCAGAGGTAAGAGCTTGTGATAAGCTGCTTAATGAAAGATACCTTGCGCAGCTCTAATATTTTGCATTGTAAGAATGTAGCATACATTAAGTTGTTTACTTCTTGAATGCAGTATATACATTTTGGTGTTTGTTTGCTTTCTAGATGCAAAGAGCTTGGCAGAGATGCTCATGAGGTAAGTTAATTAATTCTACAGTACGGTTGAATTTTCAATTCTTGGTTGGTTAGAAGGTGTAAACACGAAGTGTGCATCTTCAGGTGCAGATGTTTGTGGCTTATAGGAAAGGTCTGGAACAGCACTAGATGTTTTCTTATAACAGGAAGCATTTTTCAGTAGAGGAACCCAGTTTGCAATTGGCGTTCAAGTATTCAAGTAAGCGCAGAATAACAGAATACAGCTCTGAGAGTAAAAACTCTTGGTTATTTTTCTTTATAATCCTCTGCTACAGTCATGATCAGACTGTCTGCTTCATGTCTGAAACGCTGGCCTCCTAGGAACTTCTTTAATAGCACTTTTATTTAAAGTTCCTTCCCGTCCAGACTTCCCGTTCTGATCACCAAAGGCATTCTGTTTTTACAGAACAATACACAACTTATACTGTCCACTGCTCCACTTGCATCCAGAAATAAGCTTGTCTGGAGATAAAAAGGTGAGCGCTACCACCAGTCCTGTGTCATGCCAACAGTAAAGCATCCTGAGACCATTCATGTGTGGGGTTGCTTCTCAGTCAAGTAGTGGGCTCACTCACAACTTCTTCCAAGCATCCAAGAACAGTTTGGTGACGAACAACACCTTTTCCAGCATGACGGAGAACCTTGCCATAAGGCAAAATTGATAACTACTGTAAGGCTCAGGGAACAAAACATCAAAATTTTGGGTCCATGGCCAGGAAACTCCATGGCCAGGAGACTCCCCCAATAATCCCATTGAGAACTTGTGGACAATCCTCAAGCGGTTAACCCACAAATTCTGACAAAATCATTATGCAAGAATGGGCTGCCATCAGTCAGGATGTGAGGCAGAAGTTGATTGACAGCATGCCAGGGTGAACTGCGGAGGTCTTGATAAAGATAGGTCAACATTAAAAATATTGACTCTTTGCATAAACTTAATGCAATTGTCAATAAAAGCCTTTCTGGGGATTTCCTTCCAGAAAAATATTTTGTTGCTGTTCCACTCTTGTCTACAAAACACAACTTATGCTACAAAAGCACATGACTAGAGACGTGTAACTCGGGGCTGTGCATCTGCTCTGTTTGCTTCCAGCAAAAACACAAGGCCATCAGACACGCTGAACAAGCAGCAGCAGACGCTCCGCATGCACATCGACATCCCCAGAGCTCAGCTTCTCATCGAGGAGAGAGACACCATGGAGACCGTCGGTGAGTCTTCTGCTCCTTAGTATCTCTATAACTGCAATAACTAACATTGTAATAGTAACACTGTAATCTCTAACGGTGTTGTAATTGTGCCCTCGCTTTCAGACGACAGGTCAACCGTGCTCCTCACAGAGAACGATTTCGGAGAAACTGCCAAGCAGAAAACAACCACAGCGACACACACAGTTCATTACCAGTCACTGACTCAGGCCACGGGGCCACTGGTGGATGTTTCAGATGTTCGGCCTGGAACAAGCAAAAGCAGCCTGTCGAGTAAGGAAAAAAAAAAAAAGACATCTACAGTATCTGTCTACACTTGTGTGTATGTGAGATACACTGTGACTAATTATTTTTCTGTTACACCATCAGATCCGACAGCACGACGAGCAGCTAAACCGGGCCCTGCAGCACGAAGTCGCTACGCTAGTCAATGGACGTTGAACCGTCCTCACCCGCAGGTCTCCACACACACACTCAGCACGGATTGGAGGCTGGGAACGCCGAGAGTACCCGGCTCTGTTGACAAAGAGAGCGACAGCTACAGCGTCAGTCCGTCTCAGGACACAGGTTCTTCATGTTCGTCCTTTCCCTGCTCTTTCTCGTTTAAATATTTATCACCCAGTTTACTTTTTTTTTATGTGAAATGATGCTGAAATTATAATTTATTTAACATGAGCCCATAATAAAGTGATTACCAAATTCTCATTTCACCTCAGGAGGATGCACCTTCCACACTGTTAGCATGCTAACATCGTCTCAAGTGCTATGAGAAGTTACAAAACTAGCTAAAGTTTATTTAATAAAATTTTCAGTTTCAGTAAAAAAATTTTTTTTATGTTTATTATCCCACATCTAACAACCTACATTTAAAGCTATTTTGCCAGCTAGCCAATATGCTAATGCTAATACCAGCCAGCAACCTAAAAATGGCAAGTTAGCACAGTGGAGTCTTTAAGTCACATTTTCAATTTCAGTCCGATTACTAGCTTGCTAGCTAAGATGAGCTAACCTGAGGGGATTTTTAAGTCATACTCATCAATACTAATACAAGCTTGCTAGCTTGCTGACAAAACAGAAATGCTGAACATGAGCTAAATTACATGATATTAAAAGCTAACACAAGCTAATTAGTTATGATAAATGAAAGAAAGCATTTGGATTTATATTTTAAATGTGAACAATCATGAATACTAGCACTGTATAGCAAAATATTTAGAAGACAAATGATCATTATACACGTTTATTACTGACAAATTAGCTTTAAAGGATTTTTGTAAATGTCATATTTATAAATGTAAACAGCATCAATGCTAGTCAGTGATTCAAGATTCAAAGAACTTTATTAATCCCAGAGTTGCAACATGATGTTGTCATGTTACTGCTGAGGTTACAGATATATTTTTAAAAATGTTCAGTGAAATGTTTTAAACTGAGGAGATCTGAGAGAACTTTCCATTCCTTCTGTTACAGTTTCTCAAACCTCACTTCTAATTCTATTCAGCTAGGTGTTATATGCTAACCTGACAGGTTTTTAAGAGGAATTTAAAATTCAGTCATAATTATCAATGGTGACAAGAGTTAACTTTTAACATATATAAGGATTTTAAGAACTCTCCATTAATACAATTCCCATGCATTTCGTATTGTGAGACGCATTTTCCCAAAAGAAATAATGTAAATGCAAATAATCCGTTTCAGCCATCCAGAAATATTTTTAATATTATCAATTTCCAACACTATAATCACATTTTTGCATATAAAACCAATCAAAACATTTAGAAAAGACATGTACTGTATAGCAAGTAAAATATGAAATAAATAGACATTAAACCTCACTTAAGCTTAATTTATGATTCCTCTTGGCAACGACTGCTTTAAAAACAAAACTGAAAGTGACTCCCTTTTCTTCTTGCTAGCCGGTGTTCAGTTTAGTTCAGTTTGCAAATGCTTCATATGCCAGAGCAAATTTCTTGGAAAACATGAGGCATATGCCAAGCTACCACTGTATTAGCCAGGGGTAGCTCAGTGGTTAAGGCATTGGACTACGGTTCGCAAGATCCCAGGTTCAAACCCCACAACCACCAAGTTGCCACTGTTGGGCCCTTGAGCCTCAACTGCTCAGATGTGTAACCAGATAAAAAAATAAAATAAAGAAAAAAATAAATAAATGTAAGTCGCTCTGGATAAGAGCGTCTGCCAAATGCCTAAATGTATTAGCATTGTTCTGTACAAATATTAGCAACTAATTAACATCAATTCATAAATGTTTAAGCTAAACATGTTTCTAAATTGATTTAAATTGACAGGATATCTGACAGAATTTTCTAGTCCTAATGCTAAATGCTAATGCTACATGTGAAAGAGAGTCATTAGCGTGCCCTGTGGTGTGTTTCCAGACCGAGCACGGAGCAGCATGGTGTCCACGGAGAGCGCTTCATCCACCTACGAGGAGCTGGCACGGGCATACGAGCACGCCAAGATGGAGGAGCAGCTCCGGCACGCCAAGTTCACCATCACGGAGTGCTTCATCTCAGATACGTCCTCCGAGCAGATGACAGCAGGAACCAATGACTACACGGACAGCCTGACGTCCAGTACGCCGTCGGAGTCGGGCATATGCAGGTTTACAGCCTCGCCTCCCAAACCTCAGGACGCATGCAGGGTCATGAACATGGCCGTGCCCAAAGCCCACAGGCCAGGTGAGCTGAGCAGTGGAGAGATATAGTGTCAGGATTCTGGAGACATTTAAATAACGTAAAGGATGAAATGTAATCGGCAGGCAATTAGAGATCTTATCATAATGACAAAATATAACTATTAAGATATTTCCTTTGCCGATACAGTATATCTCTTATGGCAACAAAAGTAAGCACCCTAATGCAACCATGATGCACAGAAAAGCATTTCAGGACACACATGTCCAAACAGGAAAAGACCACATCAGAGGTCAGTCCTGTCGGCCAAGATCACCCAAAACATTTGAAGATTGGGAAAATAACACATTGGTTGTTAAGAGCGGTTATATGATTTATTGAGGACTTCTTGTCAGTTTGTCTGGATGGTTTTGTTTTGTTTTGTTTTCTGCACCATTGTGTGAAACTCATCAGTGGTTTCTGAAATACTCACAGCAGCATTTTTTAAACCAAAAACCGTGCCACAGAAAAATCCACAAAGATCAGATTTTTCAAAATTCTGATATCTGATATGGACTTTAACTGACCTACTGTATATCTGTATGATTTCATGCACTGGGTGTTCCTGGTAGCATGAAGGATATTTTTTATATTGTTTTTTTTTTTAAGTCTGATTATTCAGTCAACATCTGCTTTTTGTGATCCTGCAGGGGGCGAGTTGGTGCACCTGCCACCATACTTGCGCATGGACTTCCTGCTGAACCGGGCCGCGTCAGGCCTGGAGCCACAGAAGAGCCGCTCACTGAAGCGCCCGAGCCTGGTGCCGGTGCCAGTGGAGGTTCCGGCAGCCCGTGAGGCGCAGCAGTGGCAGCCCAGCTCCGGTGCCTCCACGCTGCCACAGAGAGAAGCCGGCTCGGACTTGGCTCAGGCTGCCAAGCTCAGCACGTCGCAGGAGTCCCTCTTAGACTCTCGGGGACACTTAAAACAGAGCAGCAATCCCTACGCCAAGTCCTACACACTGGTATAACCCAGAGGACATGGACTGGACACACACATACTCACACAAACACACATACACACAGCAAGAACTCATCACACAGTTGTACATAGAGGTCTTTCCTCACAGGAGGGCCACTGCCGATTCCTTACTTTCTTTTACGCTTTTTTAAACACGTGGATTCACTTTTTTCAAAAAACAAACAAAAAAAAAGAAACACTCCAGATGGGAGATTGCCAACTTGATTTATTATTAATATTATTATTATTATTATTATTATTATTATTATTATTTATGTTAGCATTTAGTGTGCACTATGATGACTGGGAGCCCATTTTTTCTACCAAACTTTGTGTTATTAAATTAATATCAAAACATGGAACGAATACTCGAGAGAAAGCGAGCGCGTGAGTGTGTGATCACCACTGTTCCAAAGTTGTCACTGTTTTCAGATTTTTAACATTTAAAAAGTTCAATTTTCTTATGGGTGCATGGGGAGCGATCAGAAAAAATGATGACAATGATGAAGATAAAGATAAACATGAAATAGAGAACAGCCGGAAGTTGATCCGGACTTTACGACTTTTTTTTTTGTTTGTTTGATTTTCACTATAAAATGATCAAATGTAAAGATTTAGTATTCTTATGACTATAAATTCATATATAAATAATATATATTAAATGAGAAAAAAAAAATCACTTTTATTTGTGGGTATTACAGGGAAAAATTTTGATCGATTAATAAAAGTCCTTTTAGTCATGTTTGCACATTTATCGTTTTAGGAAAGTCTCGGTTGCTGAATATTTGTGTCCCACTTTCTGATGGTGCAATATGGGTTATAAAGAATAACAGAAATGCTTTTGCTTTCTACTGTACTGTATCAAAACCTATATTGTGTACGAGTTTAAGGGGTGGACCAGCTATTTATTCAGGTGTAAATTACCACCGGGTGTTTACAAGGTAACTATTCACCACACGTCCAGGGGGCCATCGCGCCTCCTGCTGCACTAGCCAATGCCTGCTTATTTAACCCCCCTCCCTTTTCCCCACCCCTGTACAGTGCACTAGGTTGTGTCTGCAGGTCACGCACTCTCTTGTCTTCGCTAGATTTATTTTTGCTGCATTGCAGTGAAGCTCCTCTACAGGGAAAAGAAATACTGAGACAATCCGAAGAGATTCCCCTTAAAGAACGACAATGCGAGTCTATGGAAATCTATAAAAAGGTGTGGTTCTGTGCGACGCGGTGTGGCTCTGCATCAGACCCGCATCTCTGTCTCGCAGAGCGCCAGGAATGCCTGAGATGCTGGTATATTTGCTTATATGAATCTATTCCCCCAGACTTCCCCCTGTTTCCTGGTTTTGCTCATTATAAGGATGGTTATGTTTGACTGTTTTTTTTTTTTTTTTTGGACAGGGTGTTCACAGCTGTGTCACTCCAATAAAGATTTCCCATGCACTTCCAATCGATTAATAAAAGGCTGTTCCCCAACGAGATATCTCTGTCTAATATGGATAATGAGTTTTGCAAATGATAGAAGATGGAAAAAAACAACATTTCTGTCACTCACACACACATGAGGAATGTGATGATGAAGCAAAAGTGTTGATCTAGTCATCAGTAATTTGTGCGCATTTGCTCATCTAATGTTACGGAGCCTGTAGTTATGCCATAGGAAGGTATTCATGGTAATTTTAAAACAACAGGGCTCTTCAATACGGCAGTCCTTTTGCCTTCCGAGTGTCAATGGCATTGCATTAACATTAATGACAGAATGTCAGACTCGGATCATTTGACTTCATGAATAAGTCTTCTAAAGCATTTTATCCCAATTATGCAGCATGAGCAGTTTTTTTTTTTTTTTTAATAATGACATAATTTGATGCAGAGGACACTTAAGGTCCAGTAACTCATTGCTTATTATACGAGGGGGTGTTCAAGTCAACTCGGGACTTTTGTTTGTGCAGAATAACAAAACACAGTTATGAGAGTAAAAACTCCCTTTATTTCTCTATATAACATTTCTACCATTTAAATGTTTTACTGCAGGTACGAGTCTCATCATCATACTGTGCTTGAAGGATTTTGTAAATGTCAATCGCTTTTACGCCTTCGTTCATGAGAAATATCAAATATCAATACCAAGTCCTGGTTTTACTTGAACACCACTAGCATAAATTAAAATCGATCAATATAGGTTCACATTAATGAGTTTTCTTATACAAAAAAAAAAAGATAGAATGATTACTTGATTTTCAAAATTAATTTGCATCCTGTGTAAGTATGAAAATGAGGCCTAAAGATGGCTGAGCCACAGAAATCATTGCAATGAAGACCTGGATGTGTCCTTAGGAAGATACCCAGGTGACATTGATTCAATGTTGAAATTTCATCAGAATCATCATTTTGGTTGAGGTTGATTATTCAATGCTAAATAAT
>JAQMYG010000009.1:3586674-3599415 GCA_030014215.1 Clariallabes teugelsi | reverse complement strand
TCAGCTCTCTCTGTGCCTCCGGCTGTGAGAGGTTACAGCATCACCCGGGGTTCGAACCAGCGATCTCCGGATGATAGAGCGAGCGCTTTACCACTGCGCCACTCGGAGGCTCTGTATTAACAGTTTTTAATAAGTAAATTAATTAAGTACTTTTCTATGAATTGCAACTACAAACTGCTCAACTTCAGCATATAAAATGTTGTAAGCGGGATGTAAATCAGAAACCTGAAAGTCTGAACGTCGATTTGGGAACATGACAAGAAACATAAGTACGAAGGAAATCTATGGTGCCCCTAGTGGACCAGGTGTGTTATTGCACTCGAAAACTAGCTATATGTTTATTGCTTCAGATATGGTGAAGAAAGGACTTCAGGAATGCCTTTTATGTAATCTTTAAAACTAAAAATCCAATGCAGCACCTTTTGACACGAGTGATTCATGCTTCCTATTTGCTCTCAATGATATGAAATAAATTTCTTCGCCGTTGTAGAGCTGACTCACTAACCCTTGAAATAAAAGTTCCATCTCAGATCGTTCAGTCGCTGCTCCACTAGAACTCCACAAATTGTCATATTAAACAGTATAAAGTTACTAATACAAAATATATGTAACACAAGATGGGGTTAAGACTTCATTTAGGATTCGACTGTCCTTAACAAATGATGTGACAATTTCCATAGTGGTCACTTGATCACATGATCCCATTACCGCGGATGGTTATCATCGAATTTCCCACTGCAATGAGAAAACCATCTCCGTTACTTTATTGGCTTTAAATACGATTAGGTAAAACCTGTTGTATCGATACTGGGTCAGAAGTTCGCTCGGCTCAAAAGAAACAAATCTACTGAAGGCAAGAGGAAGGAGAAAAGACAGCA
Organism: Clariallabes teugelsi; assembly: GCA_030014215.1. Lineage (NCBI taxonomy): Eukaryota > Metazoa > Chordata > Actinopteri > Siluriformes > Clariidae > Clariallabes > Clariallabes teugelsi. The sequence goes on along the minus strand of JAQMYG010000009.1, from coordinate 3,598,537 downwards.
GAAATGCACAACATGGCAACCGTCTGCTCCATTCTTTCATTTTTATTCGCTCATATTAAGGTGTAGTTCTTTTCAAAGTGTATTTTTGGACAGTATAATGTAGCACATGGCATATTTATTAGGTAAAACAATGTATTTTTTTTCCTTGCAGGGAAATAATGGAAGTTAAAGCACAAAACACAGTAATGAAGCCAGCCGACAAGAACTAAACACAGTAACAAATGAAAGTGATGCAATTACACAAAGGAAAGGGGTTGGTCCACTTGCTCATAATCTGGAGTTGCTTTTTTTAGTTCGTTCCAAAATAAGACTGAGTCATAATAAACCAGCTTTATAGACATGCCAAACACCTAGAGAATATTTCTGCAGCTCATTTCTTCACGTGATGAACAGGATATAAACACAAACTATCTGAGCACACGTACAGTGAGTGAAATACTGTATATGCTTTTAAAAATGTTGCAATGACAAGCATGACTGAGACTGAGAGCAACATCTGAAAGCGTAAGGAGAGAAGAAATTCGGTTACAAAAAAAAAAAAAAACAAGCAATAAACTGAAGAAGAAAAGGCGAGCATGAACAGACAGGGGAATTGAATCTGAAGCATCAGGATTATTGCTCCAGATGGGCACCAGTGACTGACAAAAAGATGATTCACTTCCAAGTCCCTTTTCCCTTCACCACTACCACCATAATCCCCACCCTGGAGTCCATGACGGTGCGCTTATTAAACATGCAAACAGCTTCAGGCCGAGTTCGGCTGGCTCAGCCTATGGCTTCGTATCCTGCTTCTTCTTCTGGTACTTTCTGAAGTGCGACTGGATGGCGACGGCTGCCTTCTCCGTCTCTGGGGCATCCAAGTCGATGTCGAAGTCATCAGGAGGGACGTCCTTCTTGGATGCATCTGTGGACGGTTGTGTTATTGTTTTAAATCATACAGAATTGTATCGTAAAAAACAACAAGCAACAACAATTAGTGCATTTCTGCTTCATCGCAATACCTTGCTGTTGATTATTTTCCTTTTACAGCATGACATTGTGTTGCATTCCTTACACAACCTGTTTAAGTGCGTTTGACACAGAATTAGAGCATTTAAAGTGTTTGTATTGTATATTTGTTCGATACGTTTGGGGGTTAGTGATGATCGCTCGAGGACATTTAGCCTTTGAGCGGAACGTTTTTAAGAGGTTTTAAACTCCCATCCAATCACCTGAGTCATCCGAGCGTTTCAGGTAGAATTACGCCGGAGTCTGGCTACCAGGCCCTTATCAGCAAACACAGAGCAAACATAAGAGCCACTCAAGCTCCACAGCAAGTCTCACGGGAGCGGCCTGATCCGATCAGCCTGACTCCTTCCACGGTGTACAGCGCTAAAATAAGATGCTCCTGGATCTCGCCATCGATCACACCACATATTAGCCAGTAAAAGAGATTCACGAGGACTGGGTGTCCTAGCGGTTTGCCTTCAGGATCCATCATTGAGACTCCTAAATAAATGAGCTGCTGAGTAAAGTATTAAGGTTCATACCGTCAGCCCCTGAGGGTTTGCTGAGTCCGGTCGGTGCTCCGGATCCTGGTCTCTGTAATCCAAAAGAGAAATAGATGAACTGATGAATGTGTACATGGTGTACGGTCTTGAACGTGGAGAAATCTTTTAACAGTCTGAATAAACTTTTTGGTTAACCGATTCGAGTTAAATCCTAAGATGCCATGTCTAGAAGTGAATTAAAAATTTTATTGAGTAATAAAAGGCTGGTCTGGATGAGACCTGATATATACTGTAGCACAACAACAACACACATGGTGATACAACCCCTGTGGACTACACTGGCTTCTGCTGCCTTCATGTAGCCATTTAAATGGTAATTTTCAGGTTGTTAAGTTCGACGTGCAACAGGGGGAAAACTATAAACATGCCTCAACAGAAGCACGGTTTCTATTCTGTCAGAACAAACAACTTATAAAAAGCTACTTGCAAATTACAAGGTATGCTCAAGTCAAACTGGGACTTGTGATGAAATTTCTGGTGAATAAAGGAGTAAAACCAACTGACAAGTTCAAGCACAGTACGGTGATGAGACTCTTAGCCACGGTAAAAAATCTGAATGGTATAAATGTTTGAACAATCAGGGGAACGACTTGATGTTTGCCGTTTCCACATGTTTGAGCTGGTTAAGGAGTTCCTGGGAAGCCAAGGAACTCCTTTCAGACATGAAGCAGGCAGTCTGATCTTGGCTCAAGCATACTGAGAAAACCTTCTACCATGATGGTATCCAAGCACTAGTGAAACACTGGGATAAGTGCATTAGCGTACCAGGGGAGTATATAGAGAAATTAAGCAAGTTTCAGGTGTTTATAAGTGTGTTCTGTTATTCTGCACAATGAAAAGTCCTGCTTTGACTTGAACGCCCCTTGTACAGATTGCAGCTTCGCTTTAAATACAGGATTTTTCTTGTACGTACATTCACACTAACAATTTAAGCAGCATTTTAAATGGAATCTTTTTTTTTTTATGATGTAATATCCAAACAATGATTCTTCTGACTGATTCTTTGGTGCATGTGATCTGACATTTTATCAGGTCTCCATTCAATACTTTTCATTCCTACATGGATTTACTTCTCATGTACTGTATGTTGCACAAATATGGTTTAATTTCACCCTGTAATATAGGATCTGTTAGCAAATTTTTTTATGCCCCAAAAACAGAACTTTTTTCTTGTCGCCTATTGAACCCTACTTATGCAATGGTGTGTTTCATCCACTAAGCAATGAAAACATCACGGGCAGCGCTGTCACAGCAGTTCAGCTTGTCGTGCCCTGAATAATTAATCTGACACTTTCAATGAATTTTAAACACTTCTGCGCCGCTTTGATGCTCTGCAGCTGGGGAATTGGAAAAGAAGGTAAAGAAGGATCTCTCTCTCTCTCTCTCTCTCTCACTTCTTCTACGTCTTAAAAAGAACACTGTGCATGGAGGTACAAGTCAATTAACAATTAGCTTATGCAATATAAATAAAATATAAATCAATGATCTTAACTAAGTATGGCCTCTAGCCAATATCTTTTTCTGTTACACAACTGTTGAATTGACAATAGTGTACAATGAATTGACATGAATGCATACATTTATGCATGAATAAAAATATCCTGCCAATTAATACACTATAAGAAGAAGAGGAGAGCTTTTCGTAGGGTTCCCCAACCTGCTACAAATCATTTAGCTAGCATAAAACTCGCTAAATAAGTTTAGCGCACAGAAGTTTTTGAGGATGAAAGTCTACAACAAAGATAACGTGATTAAAAAATAGTTTTTCGTCATGTTCTTCTTTATATTGCACTCATTGTCAGTTTTTCTATAATTAATCCTTACTAGTTAACATTATTATCTTAAGCACGTTATTATTCCTAAGCTAACAGGATAGCAAGCTACACTATATGGACAAAAATATTTGGCCAAACCTGCGATGACGTTGTATCTAAATATATACACTTCAATATGGAAAATCCCACCCTTTTCCAGCTATAACAGCGTCCACAAGATTTTGAAGTGTTTCTGTAGGAATTTGAACCCATTTATTCTGTAGAGCATTTATGAGGTTGGACAAAAAGACCTGGCTCGCAATCTCCGTTCCAGTTCATCCCAAAAGGTGCCTGATGGGGTTGAGTTCAGGGCTCGGTGTTTGGGTCGGTCAAGTTATTCCACACCGAACTTGCTTAGTGCACTGGGGAACAGTCATGTTGGAATAGAAAAGTGCCTTCCCCAAATAGTAGCCAAAAGTTGGAAGCATACCGTAGCACTGTACAAGATGTCTTGCCCTTCACTGGTGATAAAGTGCCGGATTGAAACACCTGAATTCAATAATTAACAGGTTTGGACAAATACTTTTGTACATATAGTGTATGTTGTTCAGCTGCAATAAACAAAATGATTGCTGCTAGCTTGGGATCAAAGCTCAGGTAAATCAATAAACTAGCATGGCATGCTAAATGTTATGGTATGTGATAAAAACTACTACTTTTAAAAGTTAATTAAAAAAAAAAAAGAGTATTTTTAGTGAGCACAGAAAACAAAACTAACTAAAATTACCAACTTTTATGTAACTAAAAGTAATCTCAAAATGTTAGCTAATAGTTAACTGGAACTAACTAGCATGATGTGAACACTGTATGCACACAACAAAAAGCCAATGATTTTCTATCCAAAAACACCTATTATGATGGCAACAAAAAGTAACAAATTTTAAAAAATTATAAAATTGAATAGATTGTACTGTATATGATGGATTATGACTGTTTATATCATGGAATCTGTTTAAGCTGCACACATCACTCTCTCTATGACATCATGCACTGAAGCTGGTTAATCCAAGTTCAAAGGGAACTGCCTTACCTTCTTTTTTCAGACTGTATTAAAGCCATGAAATAAACAAACATACACACACACACACACACACACTGACTCATAGCCCTGCCTCGAGTCTGAATGCAGACATGCGCAACAGTGGGGAAAAGAAAATTAAACGAATTTCAGTGTAATTCTGGGACTAGACTATTTTGTGCTGGTGTGTTTAATTAAGCCGTCAACCTGATTAATTTACCCACATTTTACAGACAGTATTTGATACAGGTGCTACTGATTGATTTTACACTAGTTGCATCCCTAAACAGGTCCAAACAGGCTACATTTAAGGTCTCAACCAGTATAGTATATATGTATATACATTTAAGGTCTGTGATTTAATGGGCAAGAAAATGAGCGTGAATTTCGGATGAACCTGACAATGAGCCATATAGTGTTAGATTTTAGGCTAGTGGCCTAAACTCCCTGCCAGTCTCAGCCAGTACATAATGTATGTATATACAGTAATAATATACAGTAAAGCTCAGGTTGTAGGTTGAAGGTGAATCTGAAAATGAAACCTCTCTAAGAGCCTTAAGGTAATTTTTAAGACAACTTTAGGACTTTAGGAAATTAGAAAGACGTCTGGTGTTGGAATATTTTTAATGGGTCCTGAAAATGTCCTGAATGGGTCTCTAGTTGTGAAGACATCCTGTCTGTCCACCGGGTAATAAATTATAGGGCTCTAGTTAGCTAGTTCTTCACAGTATTGATCTATCTGAATAAACATGGACTAAACAAATTTTTTCCTCTTCTTACAAAGTTGAAGATGGACACGAGATGTGCTTCCATGCTCTCACTTTACAACTGGTTTGGGCTAAAATAGTATAATATGATGCATTGAGTTAAATCTTGCACATTTATCCTCTTATTTAGTTGTCATTAACAGTGCACAAGCCTAAAAAAGCACTGCAACTGGAAATGATGCATTAAAGGTCCCATATTTTACTGATTCTTTAACATGGGTCTCCGAGCTCCTCCAAAGTATGTGTGTATATGTGTGGTTTTGTGCGTGTTACTGCTCCAGCTAAAATACCCATCAGATAATGCTTATTTTAGAAGTCAAACTAGCTTTTTAACTCCTTCTCCAAATGTGCTGTTTCAGTGTTTTATGCAAATGAACCACTGCTGAGCCACGCCCCACAGTAAAAAAAATTCTCTTGATCTAATCACAGCATCTACAGATACTGGTACTACAGAAAAAGGAGGAAAAACACACCCTGATAGAGAACGCAAGGTTGCACCGGCATGTCTCAACCCCTCGCTGCTCTCGTCCCTGTGACGCCGCACTGTACGGCTCTGGATGCTTAATAAACCTTGTCATAAAGTGCGTGAGAGGATTAGAGGGAAATGCGCTCGCTGAGATTTCCCCACGTCAGTGTTCTTTCTTTTGAGCCTTGAACGGCCGCGCCTTCAATCCTATCTTTGTCTTCCAGCTTCCAGATTAAAAAAAAAAAAAAAAAAGTGCTGCATTTGCATGAGAATGTGGGAAAGCGTGAAGCTGTGAGCGGTCACGGCCACTTTGGTGCTCTCGCTCCCCAGAGCTACAGTCTCAGAACTCGACGCGAATCAGTGGGTTATCACGCCGCATTAGGAAACCATTATCATCCGGGGAAAACGAGTCACTGTTATGAATCCTGTAATATAGTGCTAGGGATCAGGGATCAAGGACGACTTTCCCCATGCGTATTAGGATTGTTTGGGATTTTCTCTTCACGACAGGGAAAGGATATTCTTACTCCTTATTATTTAAGCAGAAGCCTTTAAAAAAAAAACACATCGAGCGCAGGAGAGAAGAGGAGACGGACAAGCACACCATCTGTGCACTGTAGGGAATACCAGAGAAAAGAAAACCTGAGCACATTCATGAATATTAATTAGGACAACTGTAAAATGTGAAGGGGTTGCATTCAGGATACAATGCTGTATTTTAATGCAAAACCAAGATTTTTTTCTTTTGCGAAAAAAATAAAACCACAATTTTTATTTTTATTTTTTTGCCAAAACATAGATCTTTCTATTAATAAACTTTTCATACATGCAACACAACTATTTACAGACATATTTCTTCTTGAGATTTAGACAAAAAAAAAAGGACTAATGGAATAAAAAGCCAGTGTTAACAAGATCTTGGTGTCTTTCATGGTCACTGCAACACTAGGGTCCGGTTTCACAGTCTGAGATTTCCGCTGTTATAATTTCTCAAATTAGCACATTTTCAGTTAAAGCTTTGAATTATTCAGTTCAAACCAGAATGTAGACGCAAGTAAATAACATTTTAATCTTCGAACATGATTGGTCAGAAAATGTTTCATTCTGTTGCTCAACAGAAACCAAATTTCTTTATTTAACAACGAGAATCAGCATATTATATAGCGCTATAGGGAAGCTTTTATTTAAGTAGACATTTATTTTAAAAACTTCTGAAAGGAGTCTCCAGTCCCAGTGATTTCCAGCTAACGGTAAAGTTTACACCATGAAAAATAATTAACACTGACTCAATTTCATTATTCAACCTGTGACCTTGATTATTTTTCTTTAACTTCCTTTAAACCTTCCTGTTTCTTATAATTTTTACACAAGTTTTCCTGATTGACAAATCTCACTGATATTGGGATTGTGATCACGAATTAACTTTTTCGATTGGTGGCGTCTCCGTCTCCTGGAGATGCACAAACACACCCACATTCCTGTGGAGTGGTTTGCTGCAGTTCCACAGTTCACTCCCCCTCATACACACACATTGCTTTATATTACACTAACGGAAAACTCCCAGCTCTCTGCAGAGGAGGGGGATCTCTTCACTGCAGAAGACACTCGCCATGCAATCCTGCTTATCTAAGCAACCACTGAGAACAGGCAGTGACTACTGCAAGCACACACACACACACACACACACACACACACACACTGGCTTTTGGACAACGTAGGTATTCAAGAGCACTGTAACCTTAATGATCCTTGACATAAGCATGATTATGCAGCACTTGATACAACACCAGCAGCTGCGCCATTAATGTAATAGAAATGGATAAAAAGCTGACTGCAGCAGCGCGTTAAGAAGAACTGTGCATGAGCGTATTTGTGTGTGAGTGTGTGGCACGCATCCCACCGGACGAATAAGGCACGAAACGGAATGAGCCGTGTGCCCACGCCACGGCACGATCCGGGCCAAGAACGTGCGCAGGAAACACCCAGAGGAAACACAGGGGACGGATCAGAGCTCTGCACTGTGAGATATCATGTGCTGTAATATCATGTGGACAAAAAAAAAAAAGCAAGAAAAGAAAGACAGAAAATTCTTCATGGACTCCTATATTAGATGAATAATTCAAACAGATCATGAACCACACCAGACTTCTCTTCTCCATTCATTAATATCCATCATTGTATGGAAAAATACTGAGCTGAATTGATTTACGAAGGCAATGAGCTAAGTTTTTCTTGAGATCTATTTCTGTAGTCACTGGCAGCATGCTAACTCTCTTCAGGAGAATGTCCTTAAAAAGTCGTTTGAAGTTGCCGGAAGACATAATGAGCTGATTTGCATATTCACAAATCATTGTGGTCATTTGCATTTCAAAATGTGTTGCATGAAAAATGAAGAGTTTCTGAAGATAAAACAAAATAGAATTTGATCAGTATAGTGATGGATAGATACATTTTAAAAAGGTCACCAAAACTGATAACATACAGTATTACATGCAATATTTGTTGAACCTAATTTCTATCATGACAAAAAATAGGCAGGGGTCAAATAACTAGCAATCAATACTGTAAGAGTTTCAAAACAGAAAGTTTAAAACAGTAAGTGGCACAAAAGGGGGCAGGACAACCAATAGTGACTTTTCACTATTTTTCAAAAAACAACCACTTTTCGTTGTGAACAATGGTGAACAACCACTTTTTATTGGGAACAATGGTGACCAGCCACTGGTATTTGGAAAAAATGGTGACCAGCCACTTTTATTTGGGAAAAATGGTGACCAGTCACTTTTTATTGGGAACAATGATGATCAGCCACTGGCCATTGGGAACAATGGTGACCAGACACTGATTGTTGGGCACAATTGTAGCCACTTTTCATTGGGTACAATAGTGACCAACCACTGGTCATTGGGCACATTCATAACCAGCCACTTGTTGCTGGGTACAATGTTGTTCAGCCACTGGTCACTGGGAACAATTATGTTCAGCCACTGGTCACTGGGAACAATGGTGACCAGCCACTGGTTGCTGAAAAATCAGTTAACATAAATGCAACTCTGTCAGGCTTTACACAAAGTCTCTTCCCCTAACTTGTAATGAATAGCTGTGATTAAAGCCACTTGTACAGCTCTGTAGAAAATGGTTGCTTTAAAATAAAAGCCATTAATTTGCCATGTCTGTAAATGGGGGAAATACTAGCAGGTTGTCCCGGAGTAAAGTTATCAAGGAGTGCAGTGGGAAAGCCTTCATCAGCACAAATCAGCGATGGGTGGAGGAGAAAAGCCCCATCATCAGATTCGCATCGAGCCCGAGCAATCACCGAGTACTTTATTGCTAATTCAGAAATGGAGTCGGTGCAAAAACAGGACGGCAGCCAAAACAAGCTACGATACATCTTTTTATATGACCTGACACTTTCGATGCTTTACAAGAAGCCTCAGGTTTACTTCCAAAGCCGAATTCATTCGCTAATGCCTCAGATCTGCTAATGCTGATCATATTAAATAAAAGCTACGAGCAAAATTTGCATTACACAAATGGCCCACATTAGCAATAACTCATTATGGTTTCCTCTGAGCAAGAATGAATTGCATATGTGGTGGCAAAATGAGTGAGGACCATGGATACAGAGCCACTGCTCCAGAAGCTCCACTTACAGCATGCTCAATAATAAGTGCCCCCCCCCCAAAACTTCACACTTGTTCACCTGCCTTGTTCACACGGGCGTAAAATTTTTGGATAAACGAACGCGCTCTCAAGGTCCTAGACGTTTATGTTGCGTTTTGTAGCAGCGCTCAATTGACTTCTACACTTGCATTCGTTTGTCTCTGTCTAACGCCAGCCTGCAGCCCAAATTGTAGTTTGTGTGTTAACCTGTGGAGGCAGTGTGTCGGGAACTGGATATGAAAGCCCTTGTCGTTTTATTTGAGGTGGCTCCTTTTAATATTGACCATTTAGCTATATTAGACATTATCTTCTTGTTTTAAAAATTCTCGTAATACGGCGACAAAGGGAGAAAAAAAATTGGCGGATTAAAGGAAGTTTTTTTGTGGTTTATGAAGAAATGCGAAAATTTCCGTGCAAGTTTTTCAATTACTGTCGGAAGCTGTTTCAATTACAAGGAAGCTGTCAGTTTCCACTTTTGATTGTCTGCTGCAGCTGGTGCAATTCCACATTTTATTTTGCTTTTTTTCCGCATCTCTCTATGTATAGCATGTAGGATCATGTGATATATCCGGTCCTCCGAAGCGTAAAATGAACGCGAAGAAAACGCACTAAAAGCGTTTTCCTTGCGTTCGTTGGGATTTGAATGGCAAGAAAAAGCTGCATGCAACGTTTTTTTTGACGCCATATAAACGCGCAGCCGGACAAACGAACGTCACCAAAGCCCGTGTGAATTGACTCCTATGTGTAGAAAACCCGGACGCTACGAACGCCAGAAAAACGCTCGATTTTAACGCCGATGTGAACAAGGCCTTAAAGTCAAAACAAACACAATGGACAGCTCTGACCTCCATCACAATTCTGCTTGCTAGAACATATTACTACATATAATTAACACTGCATTGTTAACAATATATATCAATCAAAAATAATGACGAGTTAATATATTGCCCCATTGACATAAAGAGTCTTGTGTAAAGCTTTTTGTGTATAAAGCACCTTAGCGTAATAATATAAGTAGGAAATGCCTCACTTTAGGAATCAAGCAAAGGGATAATCTCTAGCAAGCAAGTGTGAAAAAAAAATAGCTAGCTAACAACCAGCAAATCTTCAAATAAGTTCAGACACATAGTGTTCACAGATTTCTTCTCTAATATCTATTCTTACAAAGAGCATGAACGAGAACAGGACATTATGGGTCGGATGAGTGATGTACCATAATTGCAGATACTGCTAATTAGAAATGTAAATACTTAGTATTTTTTATTCGTAATGCATCTGCGACTGTAATTTGAGGCTCTAAGCTATTTGAACACGGCTTGGATCCCCTAAAACAGAGAACTCCCAAAAAAAAAAAAACAGCAGGAAAATCAATCAAGCGAATAAAAAAAAAAAAAGATGGAGAGAGAGAGAGAGAGGTAGCGAATCATGTTGAAGTGAGAAATCAAAGAAAATAATGAGCTCTTCCTGGAGTTGGAGTCCAAGATGGGACCTTCATTTCCTCCCAAAGGAACATGACTATGTTCACACTTCATCTCCTCCGTATGTTCCCCCAACACCACCAAACCCTTATTTTACAAACCACACTGTTCAAGGCTTAAAGCTTAACATGAACCAAGTGATAACTTAAAAAAAAGCTCAGAAAACACGCTTTCTGTATGGAAATACTGAAACTCCACCATATAAACAGTGGAATGATGGACATAGATATGCAGCCAGACCTACTGTAACCTAACAGTAAAAGAAAAGTCACGATTCTGTGATTATGTTCTACACACATAACTGGTGACTTCGGCTGATTGATGATAACGTTGAGCCTGTGCCAATCTTCCAGACCTCTAGCTACTCAATCACACTGTGTGTACCCTGTCTCGCGTTCACACACAGCATCAACCCACAACCAGCATGAGTTCTGAACTCTCAGGCTTGCAGACGTGCCATCCTTTCCTGCTGTCACACCAGATCTGCTATCTAATGCTAGCTAAATGTTAGCGCTATGCATTATAAAACTCAGCAAATCAGCAACAACTCTGAGTGTGAAGAATGAGTGAAGAATTAACGTTTTGTAATAGATGTTGAAAAATGAAGCTCAGTAAAAGACTCGAATCAAAGTGGTGTTTGGCCTCATGCAGTTTTACTTACTTAGCAAGCAAAATTAAATTCATGATTTAATTATTATAAGGCAAATGTAAAATTATTGAACTTGGTTAGAGATATTTTAACAATATATTATAATTATATAAAAAAATATTTAAATCAATCAGCTTGAATTAGGATTATTATTATTTTTACATTTACTTTAAAGTTTAATGCTTGAAAGAAGTATTAATCCAATGGAACACCAAAATTAAAATTCTAAAAATCACCAATAAATAAATTATATTATTCTTCTTTTTATTATTATTATATGGGATTTGGGAATGCAAATCTGCAGGTCTTTGGACTGTAGGAGGAAACCCACCAAGCACACAGACTCGAGGTGGGAATCGAACCCTTGACGCTGGAGGTGTAGAGCCACATGTCATTGTGCTGCCTATTATTATTATAGTAGTAGTAGTAGTGCAGCAGAGCCGTTAATATAATATGTA
>JAQMYG010000009.1:3519126-3537650 GCA_030014215.1 Clariallabes teugelsi | reverse complement strand
AATAATAATAATAATAATAATAATAATAATAATAATACAAGAGTACACAACAAGGTAATCAAAAGATTTCGGTGCAATTACATTCACTGTGCAAGGTGACAGTGCTAACCACTACACCACGTGTTACTGTGCAATTTCACATGAAATAAAAAATCCTGAACTCTCTTTTAAACCTGATGTACAGTAGGAAAATTTAGCTATTATGGGAGTTTTTTTTTTTTTTAAATAGGACATTTTCCTATGTCCTATTTTCAATTCTCAATCCCTAGCCAGGGCAGCAAGATGGTGACTGAAATGGTCGCAATTGCACCTAATGTTTTTATTTTGTGATTAGTTTTATCTAGACAGTCGACAGAGGTGACTGGTGATGACTGTTCCTCAAAAACATTTGCGGCAAATTTATTTTCATGACATTAAGAATTTCCTTTTTTATACTCACTCGCACACCACCATACTAACTAACTCACGTGACGTAGCTTAGCTGGCTAGCTAGCCAATGTTAGCTAATGTTAGTCAAGGAACATGGACAACTGGCAAGAAAACTAAACAGCATTTTTCTACTTCTTTTAGATCTACTAAAAGTTTTGTCTCTCCTTGTTAGACTTTGTTTAGTTTCAGGTACTTTAGGCGGAGCATTCGTGGCTGAGACAAAAGAATGTGTAACTAAATATTAGCAGAAATATTGGTGCGTGAAGTGTACATGACGTGTACATTCAATCCTCACAGTGCTTCTGTTGAAGCTGCTCCCTCTGTGAGTTCAGATTTGCTTTAGAGTTGATGTAATGGTGTCTATTAAAGTCAACTTTATAACAGTGACCTTTAGTACGGAGCAATAAAAGACTGATAGAGCTCGCTGTTTAACACCAGATTATTTGCTTTCGGTGACGTGCAGGTACGAACTTGCGTTTTAGTCAAAACAAAGAGAGACGTTGGGTGTAGTCGGTCTCTGTTTTCACTCGTCAGCTGAGCTTTTGACTGAGATAAAAAAAATATATAAAAAAAACAGGTATGTTTGGTATGCAACCTGAGTATAGAGGTTTAAGGTTTAGTGTGAAACCTACAGATATAAGTAGATTATTGTTTAAAGTAGTTTTAACAAAGGCCATGTTATACTACTGTACATGACAGGATTTCCCAGAATGATGGATTTCCTAAGACACCAAGCTCTCCTCCTTATTGATTATCATGCTTTAAACTCCATATTTAATAAACATTTCTACACATTTTCACATTTATATTTTGTGTTTTAAATACCAGAGTGTCGTAAATACCTGCATGCACACCATTATTTTTTATTTTTTTATTTTTATCAAATGTGATATTTTATAATACTACTTTGAAAAATAAATGAATAAAAGTTGGGAAGCCCTTTTATAACAAGCAGGGTGATATCTTCTGTCATGCTGAGAGGTTTACCCACATCTGAACAGCACTATGTTTGTGAACCATAACCGGTTTTACTGAATACCTGGCGTTCATTCATTTAGCGGAGATAGAAAAAAAAAAAAAAACCCACCAAGCAGCTTTGAGATGCTGAGAATCGAAACCTGTAGCTCACAGCTATCGGACGTTATGAGATTTTAATCTCCCGTAACAAAGAACTTTAGCATCTCTCTGCATCAGCAACACTGCCCGGCAGTGATCAGGTGGGTGATGTGTGATAACACTGTGCACTTCAGGAATGCCAGGCATTTTCAGAACAACCTGCATATGCATCAAAAAAGCGATAATAGTGTTGCGTTATGTATTTTCACACTGTCTTATCGCTGGCATAATAAGAATAATGTGGGGGAAACATACACTCACACACTCTTAATTAAAGATTTTTAGACTTGACAGGGTTTCAGGAGCATATTCACATTTTGTGATACACTCCATCCTGGGCTTGCTTGCACAAAATCTTTGTAACCTGTGAACCTGCTGCCATTTTATACAGGTTTGCGTAAAGAGTAGCAGTCATTCTGCAGAACATCATCCCGTAGCTTGTAGTGCAATAAAACAGCTTCTTTTTAAAGGAATCTCAGATTTAATTCTAAGATATAATTTTGAGATTTTTTTTCTTTTGCTTGTTTTCTTTCATTTTTGAGAAGCGTTTCTGTGGGCTATAAGGAACTAGGCTATGAGAAAGGAGCTGTGAGGAACTAAAAGCTGAACAAACAAACAGAAATACAGTACATAACAAAAAGTTATAAATACTCACCCCCTGTAATGATAAGCAAGATGGCTGTAAAAGTTAAGGTGTCCATGCTTCTTCAGGAGCGAGCATGCCAATATTCAAATCCTGAGGTTTATAGAAACAAAATCAAAGCTGAAAAAAACATGAATAATTGTATTTCTCTACCATACTTAAGTATGATTTTGGAATATTTATCCTTCACTAAACTGTTAAAGAAATTGAGTATTCGTAATTCATTTGAAATTCTATCAGCCTATCACTTTATGGTGTATATTGTATTTAGTTTACAGTTTGGCATCTTATCAAGATAGAAAAAAATATTTAAGAATAGTTCTGATTCATCGTCTGTTACCACCTATACAATGTAGATAACTATGTACAATGTAGGTTAGTGCTAGACCCTGGCTCTACTGTAGCTAAGTCAGATGTTCCAATATGCTGAAGAAAGCAATTTCTGTTTCTATGATGATTTCTGTTTGAAATCATTCTGAGTAGCGATTCCAGCTTCACTGTATACATGGATGCTGACCCAATAAGCCGTTTATTTATGTGCAAAAAAACATTTAATCAGAATATTTTTTTTTGTGTTAATCTGCTGAATATATTGCAAAAGAAGAAGTATTTTTCTGCAGTGTCAAGGTTAGTTCAATCTTCCCATCTTTTCTAATAAATCCCACCTTCCACATTATGATTGGTTACAAGAATTCAGTCTCATCTATAATTGGTTAGATGCTTTACTACATGTTAAATTCTGAGCCATGATGATGCCATGCCCCTTCATCAGCCAGATAATTTTGGATGAAAGTTTGGAGTAAAGAGAGGGTTGTTTGTTCTCACTGAGTTTACCAACCAGAAACAGAAGCAAAATGTTACCCTCACATGGGGCAATCATACACGGAAACTGTGTGTTTACCAACAAGGGAGAATAAGTGCTTAATTAGGTAATTGACAACAAAAGGTTTAATATTCAGTTATTGAGAATAAGATTAAATTATTTGTTACATGTGCCTTACAGTGAAATGATTTTTGTATATCTCAGTAAGGAAGCTGGGGTCAGAGGTTAGCCATGATACAGCAGCCCTGGAGCAGATAGGGTTAAGGGCCTTGCTCAAGGCTTCAGGGGTGACAGCTTTGGCGGTGCTTGAACCCCCAACCTTCTGATTAGTAACCCTGAGCCTTAACTGTTTGAGCCACCACTGTGCCCACTGTTTACACACCACCCCTATCATTCTGACTGAAAATTCCTTCTGATCGGGTCAGAGTGTTCAGATTGAGGTGATGCAGTTCTGATTCGCGTTCTTCATAGAATATTAGGGTCCATGTAAACGCACCTGTAGATCTAATTTAAAAAAGTCAAGATAATTTTGCTAATATGCTAACACGCTAATATGTTTTGCTGATATGCTAACATGCTAATATGAACTATCCAATGACAGAAACTTGTAAGTCACGTCTTACCCAAATGTAACTGGGTAAATTTAATCAAGTTAGTCGGGTGTTTTTCCTCCTGCTGATTAGACTAGATTAAGCGCTAGTGGCTAATATAACTGGTGGTTAATCTTTCATTCATTCATTCATTCATTCATTTGTTTATTTCTTCATTCATCTTCTATACTGCTTAGCCTGTGGGGCACAAGGCAGGGTACACCCTAGACAAGGTGCCAATCCATCACAGGGCGGGCACACACCCATACACTCCAGGAAATTTGGGAGTGCCTTTAACCTAATCTGCATATCTTTGGACTGTAGGAGAAAATCAGCGAACCCAGAGGAAACCCACCAAGCATGGAACTGAACACACAATGCTGGAGGTGTGAGGCCACAGCGCTATGCCACCTACGCACTACTACACCACTGTCCTGCCTAACTGGTTAGTCCACAAGTCAAGTTCTAACTAACAGTAAATTTTGGCTACTATAGTTTTAATAACATATTTTACTCATGATTAATGCATTAATCGGTAGTAAATTATGTGACTATGAAAGTGACCGTGATGAAATGATACTTTTAGACAATTTTAGGTTTTAATTCATTTTGATTCATCTCTTTAATTTAATTCCATCAGTTACAAAAATGTATGTTATACTTTTTTTATATACTCAAAATTATTTACTTTTCCTTGTACATTGTCTGGAATCTTCCACTAAAGTAAAACTGAATATTCTGATACAGTAGATCTACTTTCACTTAAGTAAATGAGCTTTCTAACAATGTCAGTTTTTGAAATGACCTCGGAATAGTTGCCCTGATTTACATTCTTTTTGCTCTTATAAGACAACTATATTTATTGTAAGTTTAATGTAAATGGATTATTTAATATTCGTCACTACATAATATCATAGTTAATATCATAATATCAAGTGTCCACGTTGTTTTTTATTGAAGAGGTTTTTCATTAAAAACAACGGTGAAAACCACTGGACTTGAATGACATCATAATGTAAGGCCTTAATTAAGTTTAAGCTGAACTTCAAATCTATTGTTTATTATATCCCCATATCAGCTCAAATTCTTTATGGACCTTAAAATCTCATTAAACATAATACACTTACCGGAAAAAATAATAATAATCCAGGGAATTATTCAGGAACAAAAGTCAGACCTGAAGAGCCAAGTTTCTCCTTCTGATTCATATCCGAGCAGGTGTATATCAAAAGAAACACTTATCTCATCTTGCACGTGCCGAAAGAAAGCCAAAGTCCAGCATTCGCCTTATCACACATATGCGAGAGGAGAGAGAACAGAGGAGCGATACCTGTTTAACCTCTCTGCTTTGCATGTAGGCTGGGTCATACCAAAACTCGAGGGAGGAACATGAAGTACGATGATCACATAAAAAAAAAAAAAAATTTAAATGCCAGAGTACCCAAAGCGCTTGCCAAGCAGAAAGATGAATTACTCATGATGTGTTGTTTGCTGTAACGTTTGTATAATACACCCTTCTTTGGCATGTCAACACAGTAAACACTCGTCTCCCTGGCAGTTAAACCCAACCTTATATATCGCAGTCACCTGTACAGGTAGGATCATCAGCAGGTGTGTACAGGAGACAATATGTCTGTGTATGTGGTATGAGTACATGAGTCAACATAATGCTATTGTGTGCTATGCATATATTAAACGGTGTAGTTTCTCATGCACCACCCTTGCGAGCTTAGCACAGAGAACGACACAATCATTTGCATGTCATTTAAAAACTTCAGTGTGTGTGGATTTTAAGGAACCAACCATTGCTCGGGGGAAGTCTGCTAATTTTCAAGCCAGTCGGACGGTGGTCCAATAGAGGAGCCGGAAGTATGACAAAACTGTGTTGCTATTGAAACAGAAACTAAGGCAGAGTAACACTTTCAGCTTTTTCAGCTTTTCAACAACAGGAGATGCCGTGCTGTGCTGCGTTTGGAATGGCGGAAGGTAGTAGTGTGGGTTTTAAGTGTTACTATAGTGTTTTAGAAAGTCTACAGGAAGAGAGCAGGTGGGAAGACATGAGGAAGATAACGTGTGAGCTCTTCCCCACTGTGGACAACCGTAAGATGACGACTCACACCTTTGATTAGAGTCAGCATGGGACTGAAGAGCAAGGTCAAAACACAACATTAGTGCACATCATACAAAAGACAAAAGGACATGCTACAGTTTTCATATCAGAAATCAGGTGTAAATATACCTTGATTTTAGCGGTGTTAAGATTAGTACTTCTGATACCAAGCAAATCTTGTTTGAATTCCATGAAAGCGTACCTTGGCGTGGTTTGTTTCCATTTGAAACACAGTACCTGTAGCTGTTCCAAGAATTTTCTGCAGCCTTTAGACAAGCTGTCTTTAATAGTGATGGCACTAAATTGTCACATTATGCATTCAGCACCGCAAGTCATGATGATGAAAGAACAAGTTTATTTTTGGTCTGTGACAGAAAAACTGTATAATCTAAAGTCTTACTGATTTCATTTTCACACATTTTCATCACAAAAATATATCTACTAAATTAATACCACTAAACTCCAGGGGCAAGGCCATGGGGAAGGAGAATGGGGGCTGGTTGGCACGCGTGATACCAAAATACCAGACAATCTGAACAAGATTGATTCATTCCTAGAAGCCTTGGTGGCGTTCACCCAGGACGGGGTGCCAGTGCATCACATTGGGATGGATTGGTAATTCCATTTAACCTAGGCTGTATATCTTTGGACTGTGGGAGGAAATCAGAGAACTCAGAGGAAACCCACCAAGCATGGTGTTGAACCGACGACGCTGGAGGTGCAAGGCCACAGCGCTACACCACTACGCACTACTAAACCACTGAGCCACCTAACTGGTTAGTCCACAAGTCAAATGATAGCTTTCAGTAAATTTTGGCTACTATAGTTTTAATAGCATATTTTACGCATGATTAATTTGTTGGCAAGATATGTAGCAGTAGTAATTCTTGTGACTATCAAAGTTACAGAGATGGAATGAGACAAAATAGCATAGTTGTTAGTAAGAATTTTAGGTTTTCACATAATATTTGCTTAATTGCTTACGACTGGAGTACCCGAAGGAAACACACCAAGCACAGAGAGAAAATGCAACACAGACCTGAGGCGAGAACTGAGAACTGTGAGAGATCATGGTGCTAAGCGCCAGGCCAACGTGCCGCCTTAATCGGAACAAGATGGCTGTTCTATACAGTTTTATTCATCATTTCTGTTTGACATCAACAAATAATAGAATAATAGTAATCATTATCATCATCATCATAATAATAACTATTATTTGTCGTATCTTACAAGACTTTTTTTTTTTTTTTGCATATCTCAGATATGCGGTCAGAGCGCAGTGTCAGACATGACAGGGTTAAGGGCCTTGCTTGAGGGCCCAACAGTGGCTGAACCCCAGACCCAGAGCCTTAACCATTTGAGCCACCACTGAGCAGAGATGAACATGAACTAGTTAAATTCAGATGCCAAACATGTTTATTTAGTTAGGTAAAATAATTTATTTGGAAACAAAGAAAATTTCGTACGTTGGAATTTTGGACAAACTGATACTGTATGATTTTGCATCAGTTATATAAGAGAACAATTATATTATGCATGAGGCCCAAACAAGTGACATGGGGGACTTTCATGGTAATAAGCCTTAGCATTTGTTGCCCTCTAGTGGTTGTAGTAACTACACATGCAGACAAAAAAGATCTCTAAGTAAAGTGCCAACTTATGGGTTTCATTTTCTTATCTTCTTCAAGTCATAAAATGATATTTCACTTTATCATATAACACTATGCAATTATTGTGTATAGACAGTGTAAACCATACAATCTACCTCACTGCACCATATCTCAAATGGCCTCCTAAAAGACTGCTGCTGTGACCTTTGACCTGAGGGAGTTGAGGTGGACAGAGCTAAAATGGCTGTCTCAAACACAACAGCAGCATTGTGTTGCCGGGGAAGTCCTATAGAAACGCCATATAGGGAATTGGAGGGAAATCCCCCTAATGACACGCTTACATCTGGCCTTTACACTGCATGCCTTCATTTACTCCATTAAATCATTATAATTACTACAAAAGTCGGGTCAACTGTTAAATAATTATTTGTAGATGACGGTCAGCCAGGCCTTACAATCTAGCGTCTTGTTAGTAAGTCTTTGATATCAGTCTTCATATAAACGCACTGAGTACATAGGCTCAAGCTATCTGCATTGTGGTCTATAACTTATTATGCATCATGTAAAAAACTACTAGCTGTTATAGGAGTTATAGTAAAATACAGGAATAAATCATGATGAGCCAAACCAAAGCTGATTATTTTCCTGTGCAGAACATCCCGAAGTGTTTTATTCCTCTTATACCACACCAGTTGGCCAATGTTTTTTTTTTTTTTTTTTACAATTTTTTAAAAACTTTAATAAAATATTTTATTAGCAGTTTAGTTACACCTATGGTGGAATGCACATGAACCAGTAAGGACCTGTTATCACTTATGTTATAGCAGCCATAAACAGTCTTTCTGACCCAGTACTCTGCTCCCCCCCCCCCTTTTTTTTTACAGTTAAATTGTAAAACTGTTTAGTCCAACTGGATATATATATTTGTCTGATGTGCCTTTAGATGTGAACATGAGCATACATCTGCCAAATGCATCTAAAGAACAATATCTTGCCACTTTCCTTGCTTCCTAAAAGAGGACCTTAAGCCTATGTGTGAAGTCGTCCCATATGCATGCATTTGTTACAAGTGTTTTTTTTTACTACACTGCGGTGTGCTGGGGTGCAATAAAGCAAAAGGCTAAAAGACTGAATAAACATATAGAGGAGGTGAGATTTGCAAATGGTGGTGGGAGGAGAATGCTGTTCAAATGGAAGTCTACAGAATACTACAGGAAGTCATTACTTAGCTTAGAATTGGGAAGTTGAACTCAGAATTATGTCTTTTTGACCATGCTACGACGTGGGCAAAAAACATGGATGCCTTATTGAACGCTTGTTGTTGCTTACTTGTTAACGCTTTCCCTTTTTGCATGCATTTTTGTGATGCATGCATGCAATATATATAAAAAGAGTGTCTTTTAAATATAAAATGCAGTTTTTTGAGGGCCACTCATGGATTTAGTGTCTTAGACAATGGAAGAAACTTAGAATTCCGCAAATAACAGCCAATGTATACGTTTTTTTTTTTTTGCATCCTTTCTTTCCTGCATGGCACAAGAATGATGCGGTGAGCAACCAGTCAAGTCTCACGAGTCTGCAAGTGTTGCAGTTAGTAATTGAACATCAACCCTTCCTGTGTGGTGTGGAGGTGGAGGGAACGGCAATGGGCAGCTGTTGTGCCCAAGAGGCCCCTGAGCTCACTGTGTTATCTGAAACCCACCTGCCACTCCCACTCCCACTGCCCCCCAACCCGCAATCCTTGTTGTGTGTGTGTGTGTGTGTGTGTGTGTGTGTGCCTCCACACTGCTGAGGGAAACAGCAACAGGAGCTAATGTGTTCCCGCCTGAAAGTTAGGCCTAAAGAAAGCCATATGAGGGCCTTGGGGGAGGGGAGGAGCACAATGTCCCAGTCAACAAACTGTTCCTTAAATTCCCTTCCACAAGTTTATGGACTCATTTGTATGCGTGACTTCAAACTAAAGTCGAAGCTGAAGGCTTACATAAAACAAAGTTTTATGAAAATCTGCAGATTCAAATCTATGGTTAAAGAATGTGTCTTGAGGTTTTTTTTTCTTAACGATCAAACCAAGATGTGTAGCTTCTGGAATGCCATGCAATATATCCTACTTAATGCCAGAATCACACTGTGTGATTAAAACGATCTTTTAAAATTATTACTTATCTCACTGAGACAATCCTAATAAAATCTTGGCGGAAGTTGATATAAATTCTCTGAAAACGCACATGTTCAGAGAAAACCAGGCGTGTTTTTCTCGTACATTAAGGCGTAAACCAAGTGCCATTTACAAAAGACTTCAAGCACAGTACGCTGATGAGTCGCAACATTTGAATGGTTGAACACCTAATCCTTAAACATTGACCGATATCTTGTCGCCAACTTGCAGAAGAGATTAATTAGTCTGTGGGAACTGTACATGATAATTCACCAACACAACCTGTACATTACAGGAAATTGGGTGGGAGTTATTGGCACATCCGGTGTACAGTCCTGACGTCGTTCCAGGTCATTTCTACTGGGCCGGGCCTTTAAAGAAACTCCTGGGAGGCCAGCGTTTCAGATGTGAGGCATGCCGTCAGATCATGGCTCTGGCATACTGAGAAAACTTTCTACCTTAATGATATCCAAGCAAGCAATAATAAAACTCTGGGATAAGTGCATTAGTGGACTAGGGGATTATATAACTGCATTCTGTTATTCTGCACAATCAAAAGTCCTGGCTTATCTTGGACACACCTCATGTATACTATTAGAGAAAATTACTAACTTCTCTTTATGCCATCAATCAGATCAAGTTTGGGTTTTTGCACAAAATAGGCTTGAATATACAAAAACAAGTTCTTGGTATAACCGTACTTGTGATATGCTTAAGAGAAAACATATTTCAAAAGGAGAAAAAAGGGTTAAAGTTTATACAGTAAGGGTATTCTCCAGTCATTTACCATAGATGGTAACTTTGTATGGGTGTGGTATAGCATATTAATTTAACATTAATGTTTTATAGAAATCAATTCAGAGTGTAAACTTTTTGAGTTTTGATGTTTCCTCTACTGTGTTTGAAGCTTTCTCGTGACTTTTGTGTCAACCATTAAAGTTCTCCTCTTTGCGGCTTTGAGACGAGTGATTTAAATTCTGAGATTTTAATTAAAAAATTCAGACACGGCCAGAACTTTGTAATCAGCTGTATTCGGTAGCAGTGGCACTAGTGAGTCTCATGTTATGTGTTGCAAAACATCTTAACTTACAACCAAATTATCATTTTATGTGATTATTCTTTTAGGCAAAATAATTAAGTGTAAACGTCGATTAGCATCATTATTTCTAAGAAGGTATGTAATACTTTTTTGGGTTGCTTTATGTAGCCCTTAAAACACAGAGCTTTTTTATATTTAAATAAACATAAACAGTATATGGGGCTCAGGATTGTGCAGTATAGAGTAACATATCCTTATAACCTAGGCAATATGTAATTGTATCAAAAGTATTGATAACTTTTGTCATCCAAAAACCCAAATGCACAGTCTCATATCAGTTGGATATCCCTATTAACAGACACTTCCATATAAGGACATATATTTTTTTTTATTTGTCAATGACCTTTGCTGTGTTGCCGCTAGGTTATTAATTAAACTTTGAAAATTATGACACTGCCACAACTTGTCATCAGCTGTATTAGGTATCAATGGCGCTTTTGAGCCTCATGTTATGTTTTGCAAAACATTTCAACTCACAACCAAAGAATAATTTGATTAATTGGTTTTCTCTTACATAGACTATAAACATGAATTTGCTTTTCTTTTTCCTCATCAGGAGTTCAATACTAATACGGGTTATTTTATTTAAACAATTCTGTGTGTTGTAATAAATGGTAATTATACATGTAATATGCAGTTTGTTGGGTTTATGTGTGGTTACTGATTAATTACAAGTGTTTTATATAAAATGTTTTTAAGTATAAAGTTTACCTCATAAACATTAACTCTTACTTCTGGAAAACATCATGCAAACATATTTATGTACTCCCTGTAACACTATGTTCAATAAAGTGTAAAATACACTTATTGTATATCACTAGGCTGATTTAAACCCATAATGGATGAAACTTTTTACAGAATCTGAGATGATTTTTTGACTTTATTTTGTATTTTCAGGTCAGGTCAAGTCAAGTAGGCTTTTATTGTCATTTCAACCATATACAGTTCAGTACACAGTGAAATGAAATGATGTTCTTCCAGGACCAAGGTGCTACATAAATTAACCATGTAAAATTAACAAAACTAGCTAAGACAAAACCTAATTAGCTGACCAGGTAAGACATCAAATTAACCGGCATAAATACACAATTGTATAAATAAATATATTTTTAAGATATATATATTCTCAACTATTTAAGAACTATACAGAGAGAACATATAGGCATCTTGTACAGCAATTTTATTATTTTTTTTTCACAAGAAATTGTAAAAGACACTTATATTTTATAACTAGGCTTATTTAAACCAAAATGGATTCTCTCTTTTTTTTCTTCTTTTTTTTTTTTTTTTTTTTTTTACATAATCGAGCGAACCTGAGGTGATTTTTTTTAGACTTATGGACTTTATTGGGACTCCATTTTGGATCTTGTACATCAACTCCCTTTTTATTCAAAAGTAAATAAGTCTTTTGAAACCAGCATACTTCATCTGGTTAAAAAAAAAAAACTGGGCAAAGATAGCAGCGCCAAAGGCATTCAGAGGCATTTCCTGATATGTAACATAAGCAATTACATAACACAAGGCTTTAAAAAAAAGGACGACTGTAAATTGTTTCACACAAAACAGCCGCCATTTTGGTCCCAGCTGCTCAACACAACTCGCCTGGTCACCTTTGTGGCTTTCTTAACCCTGAACTCATAAACTTTAGAAATTCTAATAAATAAATTTAAAAAAGATCTAGATTTATAGCATTTAACAATTTAACAACAACAAAAACATGCAGATATAGAATTCGACACAACCAGACTTGTATTACTGTGCTAAAACAAACACCAGTCCATTGATTGGCACACGCGAGCACCCACACAGGTACGTTGCTATGATTTGAAATCGCATTGTCGCCCTGGGGAGCCAATCAGGTAACGCGCGAGGCGTAGCGCACTGCTCCGAACACCAATCAGGTGATTGCGCGAGGCGGAGAAGGAGGCGTGGTCTTTCCGCTCGGAGCTGTGATGATGAAGTGAATAGAAGGGGGGAAAAGAAGGGGGGAGAATCCAATCCGGTTTGAGCTAGTTCGTGTTTCGATGGGACGGTAACGTCTTCCTGCGCTGAAACCTGTGTGTCTTTTTATCGAGCTAACTAAGCACTATTTTTAGTCTCGTTGCCTGGCTTACTTTCCTCCCTGTTTTTGTAGCTTATTCCTAGTTTTTTTCCCCCCTCAAAACAAACCAGCCATGCCCAAAAGGAGCAAAGTAAGTACTGATTGGAATTCTCTCTTTGATCTCTCTCTGTGTGTTTTTTGTAATGCAATTTAAAACAATAATGCATTGCTTTAAAAGCATGCATTCGAGTCATAATCGAGTCTGGTTACATTGAGTGATTTGAGGTTGCAATGTGCGTTCGAGTTGTTGCACATTTTTAATGTTTTGATGTGCAGCATAGACACACTGAGATTTTTCGTCTTAAACCGTTAATACGTGACGCGTGCGTTTGTGTTTGCGTTAGTACGCGAAAGCGACTTTTGGTTCTTCATTTTTTGTGTATGTAAAAAAGCAGATTTATTAATTTCCATGCTCAGTGTTTACAAATGGACCAAGTAGCCCTGGATACATGGATCTAGACAAAGGGGTGGAACTGAGGCGAGCTTTACTTTTCAATTCTTTCCTCTCCATAAGCCATAGCCATTTTTAACAATTATATATAGTGCATGCTTTATAGGTCGCTTTGTTTTTTTCGTATATACAAATATGTTTAGGTACGACTTTTTGCTTTTAAAAAGAAAAAAAAACTCGATCTTTATTTTGGGAAATGATCTTGCATGGAAATCCTCTTCTCTGTTGCATGATCTTGTCGGTATGTTTTCCCCATAATCTCGAAAAAAAAACGTATTTAAGCCAGGAAAATCATACATTTAGGTTATGTAGTAGCCAGTTCCACTTGTATAAACGTATTCATGTGCTTATAGTCGCCACATTCGTCGCCATAGCTGAGGATTCGTGCAAATCTGTGGTTGTAAAAATGGCGAATCTCCCACACCGCAGCGACTCTGTTGTTTTCCAGCGTTTTCTTTTTTTTTTGTTTAAACACCCAAATTTTTTAGAAATCGTCTTAGCGATTAAAGGAAATCTTGCAAAAAATAAAATCTGCATTTGTTACATAACGCAGTTTTACGCGTATATCTTTAATTAAATCGTCAACGTTGCTGAATAGATTAGTGTGGAAGGGGGGCGGGGTCCGAAGTTCCCTCCTTCTCCCTCGTGCGCACACCGCCAGCCAATCAGCGCGCAGCCTCAAAAAAATGGCGGGATTTTGAGATCAACATTACATGAAGGGGGTGGGACGCTTGTTTGCAGTTTAAGCAACCGTCGCCATTACGCTGTTTTTGTTGTTATTTATATTTATTACAATAATTATATATTAAAATTAACAACTGGTATTTGTTGTTGTTTTGTTTGCTATTTCGCTAAGAATAATATATTGTTTTTATACATTTAAGCTGATTAGCATTTCTTTATTTTTTCAGGCGAACAATGACACTGAAGCCAGCGAGGTAAGTTGTGCTTTTTTCATTAGTTTTTATATATATTTGTCCATTTAAATGTATTGCAAACATTGTCAAATTGTTTGAGTGTTAAAAATAACTTTGTTTTTGTTTTTCCCCAGCCCAAAAGGAGATCTGCAAGATTGGTAAACGTAAGTAGACAACAGACGAGTAATGATATGATTTGCTGATTTGTGTCCCTACAAATCTAGTTGAAACAAATTGTTAAACGTTTTTAAACAAATCTCGTGCTTTTGTTTGATTTACAGAAACCAGCACCTCCTAAAGCAGAGCCGAAACCAAAGCCGGCAAAGGTAAACTCAAGCCTGTCAGCTTGTTTTACGTCCTTTTTAACAATTCTAGATTGATAGTTTATTAATCGGTAATGACATATTCTTCTGCAGAAGGCACCCGCCAAACCCAAAAAGACCAAGGAGCCTAAGGAGGACAAGCCCAAGGACGAGGAGAAGAAAGAGGAAGTCCCTGCTGAGAACGGCGAGGCAAAGGCAGACGATGAGGTAAGCGTTAGCAAGAATTTTGGCTATTGCTAAAAAGGAAGAAGACTTGAGAGTAAAAAAAAAAAGTTTTTTTGTTTACAGGCACCAGCATCAGAAGAGACGGAGAAGAAGGACGGTGCAGCAGAATAACGTCTTGTCTCGAACCAATGCTCCCTGTACCTCTCTTCTTGTACAATTCAGGGGAATATTTTTATCTACTATTTTCTAAAGGCAGTTTTTTTAGTAGTTTGATTGTAGAGACACATTTTTTATGAAAGCTACAATGCATTTTGAGGGGGATTTCATCCCATTCCACATTTGTACATCCAGAACAGTTATTGTCTGTCAGTTCCTCTTTTCAATGTGGGAAGAAGTAAAACGCCATGAGCGCACACACACACAAACATTGCGCATGGCGTTTACAAAGACAGTTGGACAATTTGCCCAAATGACTAACATTCCATTGGCTCAATGAGGGATTTATTATTTTTTATGTTTGTTTGAATGTGTGTAACCTGTTATGTATGTGGGCGCGGCGGGGAGGGGGTGCAAATCACTCACTGTTTTTTTTGTTTATAACGAGGCAGATTACTTAGGACGTTTGTAAGCTGTGTACTGTATGTTAATTCTTGTACCGATTCTGCTTAATAAACCTACTTTGTAGTACTGGAGCTCTCCATGGCAGGCCTGTGCATCATCCCATGTTTTAATTTGTTGTCTTTCCTGTGATAGCGCCACAATAGATCTATATAGCAGCTGTGAAATGATCTTCGACTTTATATACAGCGTGTATTGGTACCATGTCCGGATGTGGCCAAGATCGTATCCTTGTCAAAGCTAGAATGCGTCGATGTGCTAAAGTTTGACCACCTTTTCAAGCCGTTCCGATGATTGAGTATAAGATCTGGCAAACTGTACAGCACTTGTACCAGCAGTAGCAATATACACGTGCAACTACAAATGTACAGTTTCTTTCAGATCATTGTTTATAGATGTATCTCTGTGTATTGTTTGATTAAAGCGAGCCAATAAAAATTGTTTGTGACTTCTGTTTCTCTCACTTTTGTTTGGGTTCTCGACTACATCATTCAGTATTAAGTTCTTCAGTGCAGCGCTGTCTCAATTGTGTTATAATGCAGAGCTATAAAACTTTTAAGATGTAAACCAAAAGAATGCAATAAAAGTTAATGCACTGCTTGATCATAACTAGTTGGTAAACTTGTAATGTTTGACTGTATTATGGCTAAATTATTAACTTTTTTTCTACTGAAAAAATACAGCTTAGTTTCTATGCTGTGCATAAATAAAGTACAGTGCAAAGACCTCAGTAAACTTGTTACTTCTGTTAAAAAAATGTCTTCTAGGATGACAAATATTTTATATCACTATAGAAATAAGGTATTTTAGTAATAGACCAATTCACAGATAAAAAGTCAAGGACGTCTGGTTTCACCTGCAGTAGCAAACATTTGAGGCAAATCTTACAGAAAAACTGTTATATGTTCACCAAAATACTTGCTTCAGTTATAAAACTGCACGTATATATACTGTGAACTTATATATCAAACCCATAAAATTTTTTACCATTTATCATTGTATATATTTGCTGATACAGTACACATATCACACACTATGGTACATGGTTCTAACATAGTACAAACTTTTGCACAGTGTATACCTGCTGAACTTTATTAGCCAATGTAGTACCCAAAAAGTACCATGGTAGCCCCCAAAGTATTTTGTTACACAGCATAGTCCGTCCACTGTACCGACTGAAGTGACACAGTATCAACCTTAGTACTCTATGAAGTCCTAATTTCTTATGGGAATTTTTGATTAAGTTTTGTTTTGTACTGGTTACTGATGGCAGAATCTCCAGTTAATCTAAGTTTAAGAATAAAACTTCAGGAATAAAACAGTTTTAAAAAAGAGGAAAAGGTATAATCATTGATATGTACTGTATGATGACATACACACACACACACAGGCACCGTTCCGCCATAATATTAAATCCATTAACATTAAAACCACTCAGGTTTTGTGTTTCCCTTGTGCCCCCTCGGCATGTGGCTCTGCAGGCCCTCTGGGGTTATACTGTGGTGTCTGGCACCAGGACGTTGGCACTGAATCCTTTGGGTGCTGTAGGTTGCGGAGTCGACCCTCCATGGATCGGACTTGTTTGTCTGACGCATCCCTTGGCTGTTCAGTCAGATTGGGATCTGGGGAATTTGGAGGCCGGATCAACAACTATTTCCCTGCTAAGCCACCATTACATATAGCTATTATTGTTATATACATTACTTTATACACAGCTAGAAATATAGCTAAAATGACAATTAATAGTAAATCACTGAATTATAAAAGCAATGAAACACCTCGCGGTGGTCACAGGAACTCCTCACATCACCCTGTAGCTGTAGTATAGTTTTATTTTTGACTTATTTTCTAAATAAGAAACTGTTCATTGATTTATTGTAAAGTCACCTTCATGTTTCAATCACTTAAAATAAAAATAAGAAGTTTTAATTTCAGTGTTCATTTTTCCCTAAATCTACAGAGGACAGAGATTTTATGAATGGCAGTTAAGTTTTTTTATGGCATGTGATTATACAGTAGTTTGTCTTCACCGTGTTATTACAGTGGAATAAATCATGCTGTATGGTTAGTAAGCAGGATTATAAGAATCATATTTGTTTATGTGATTAAGAGATTTTGTGCGAGCATGGTGAGATGTGAACTAGTGTCTCTTTGACCTTCGCTCAGTGTCTGCAGTCAAAAAAAAATAAAAAATCAATGTTAGATAAGGCATTCATTTCTTTTTCTTTAAGCACAGTATCTTAGGTCATACAGGCTGCTTTGACCAGTTCAATTGGATCACATACTGGCAAACTTTGAACTTATTGTGAGCTTATTACTAAAAGGATTGTAAATTTAATCACTCAATCAGCCAAGACAGGATCAATGTCTGAAGTTAAGGCTAATGAAGCTACTGGTGTTGGCGCAATGAGATCTGGGAAGCAGCCTTTTTTCCAGATCATTTCAAAGGTGTTCAGGGTTCTGTGCAGGATGCATGAGTTCTTCCACTCCAACCTTAACACACCATGTGATAATTTATGGAGCGGAATTTTTGTGCACAAGGGTGTTGTCACACTGGAACAGGTTTGGTCATCTTAGTTACAGTGAAGGGAAATTGTAAATCTAAAACATATAAAGGCATTTGTCTGGTTACGGTTTTGATAAAAAAAAATTAAAAAAATCTGATATTTTCTGTTGATATTGGAGATTTCCATTACAATTCCACTTTGAGACCACTTTGAAAAGCTGGGCCTAATGTGGGTAGAGTCCATGACAAGCTCTCCATAGAGATCAAAAAAATGATCCTGGTTTAATTGGTTGCCAACTGAAGAAAGTGGCATCACTGAAGAACTGGATGTGGATATTTAAGGTGTGTGTTTGGTTGCATTTTCAGGCAACACATAGTTTGTGACATAGTTTAGCATTACTTGTTAGTTAGATTAGCTTCGCCATCCCAGCAGCAGACATTGGACACAAATGATGGTTCACTTATGGCAGGCATTCACACTCTTTAATCATTAGCAAAGAATGCTTCCAAAATCTTGCTTAGCCTCTACTTCCCATGACGTTTGTCCTAATCTAGTCCAGATGCTGCCTTCAGGTCTCACTCATCTTGAGTACTGTACCAAAATTGACTAAATGCTTACCATGACCTATGTGTATGACTCGGGTGTGTAAATCCTTTGTCTCGTGTTGCTACGCAAGAATTACAAGTTTCACAGTTTTGGGCCTTCTAGAAAACAAACAAATTAAAAATACAAAGGTTTGGTAACCATCATTGATGATTTTGAGTTGCCTTCATTTGGGGTTATCAAGCAAAGAAGGCACATACTTGTGGGAACCAATAGTAATGCACATATAATAATAATAATAATAATAATAATAATAATAATAAT
>JAQMYG010000009.1:3423104-3441510 GCA_030014215.1 Clariallabes teugelsi | reverse complement strand
CCTAAGCCTCCTGGGATAGGCTCCAGGTCCCCGCGACCCTGAATAGAGGATAAAGCGGTATAGAAGATGAATGAATAAATGAGTTTCTAATCTGATATGTGTTTTAACCACGCTTCCTGGTTGAGATTCTTCCTCACTGACACCAGAATATCATGCAATCCTCTGTGACAGTTGCAATGTTCCTGTGTTTCAGGGAAATAGTTAAAAATGGAGATCCAGTTGAATAATGATTTCATCTACCTGCAGTCCTTTAAGCTGTTTTTGGAGAATTCCACGGAACACCAGAGCATTCAGAATTTTATCCATATGATGCTCCCAGATATCATGGCCGGGTAAACACTCACTGAAACACAATAGACACAACACAGACACACAAAAGAATCTCTGTTACGCACTCTCATGTGATCCATAACATTATTATGAAATTAGTACACTATAAACAACTGGAAGTGTGTTAATGTCTGCAAAAATTTTGGAGTGGATGTAGTAATCATCAAAAAAAGTAGAGCTTTCAGCCCCAAATAACTACAGTATGAACACAATCATTATACAACATGATATTGCGTATAGTAATGCATGCTATAATGCTCCATTCTGTGTACTGTAACGGGTTCGACCCATGTGCACGGGTGGCACCACAGACACACGGACACGAGGCAAGGTCTTACAGGAAAAATGGTAATTGTATTTAAGGAAAATAGGGAAGGAAAGGGTTAAATAAGGAAGATGGAAAGAAAGGGGAGGAAAGAAATAAAGGTGGGCACGTGCAGGTTCGGTGGCAGTGCCCAGCTGATGTGCTTTGTTTTTATAACATGGAGACAGCCAGAGGTCAATTAAGCATTGAATATCACTAGCCATGGAGTGAGCCTATGGAGTGAGCCTATGGAGTGAGCGAGGAGCAATAACAGGTTAAAGCGCACACCCATCACAGGCACACACCATGACAGTACTAATGCACTCTACAAAACTTTTGCACAATTAAGCTCTCTATAATACTATTTTACTCACAAGTACACTATATTAAATAGTATTACACACACTAATGCATTCTGTAAAACTGCATTGTGTATACTAAATGATTGCTATAATGGACTCAAATATAAACACTTATAGACAATAAAGTTTAATGCATTATAAGCACCACTATGTATACCAAGGGAGCTTTTATACTAAGAGGGATTTTACACACTAACACTATTACACTCTGCTGTAGAGTATATCTATTTATATTGCACATTTAATCCATCTATGACACTAAGTAACTTAATAACATTTTAATACTAAGAAAGAACATGCAGTACTGTGCATACAGTATGATCTGTTCCCGTAACTGAGCAATTTCAGGGGAATGTTTATTATTGCTAAGGCACACAGTGACCTATGAATCATTCAAAAAACATCTAACTTAAGTCATGAACCAGTGAGAAACAGGTGCATATGATGACAGATGATCAGGCCAGTGATTAGTAGTATACTGGTGGAAACAATTCCCTAAGCGATTTGCTGCGTTCAAAAATATAAAACTGCATTTGCACAATGTTTTTCTAAGCACCACCTTCAAGCCATAGTGTTTATGGCCTGTAGGGATTGAAATATCCAATATTTATATTTATTTTATCTAAATTTATTAGTCTCTGTTAGCTTTAGAGTGTTCACTCAAATAGGGTAGTGTTGGGTGTATGGTGTAGGGTATATAGTAGACTTGGATTGGGGTGATATTAGAGAATACATCCAATACTATACAATACAATCATTTATATTTTATAATCCACTAAAATGATATTAGCTCCAAATAGTTTCAGAATGCATTGATGCTGGAGAACTTTCTTCTAGTGTAGCTATCAGAGACGCCAGCTCTTAAAGATGTCAACTTTGGCAACAGAGTTTGACGATGAATAGAAGAAAAGAAACTCTGATAAAAAAAGATGCACTTAATTAGAATGATTGAGGTTCGTATACACACATTGCTGTGTTTCGCTTTGTGTCCTTTTTCATTGTTCCTAATCAATTTTAAGTCATATTGTTAACCTGTTTCATGAGATGAACGGCTTTCCCCTTTTTTTTTTTTTTTTTTTTACTTCTACAGAAAGATGCTAGCCGATCACAGGGATATAGTATCTCAACCACTTTCTATTAAAAAAGGTTTAAATTGCTAAGCGGTCAAAAGAGGAACATCAAGATTAACCTAATTAACTTTTTTTTCCCATAGATGCTGTACTATGTGAAGGATCCAGGGACCACGGTTTCCTTCTACTGGAGTTTACTGCACAAAGATGGCAAAATCCTTGTCATTCTGCTCACAAGTAAGCACACACTGATTAACTTTATCCTAACACACAAGGGTGACCTTTGCTGATGTCAAGAGTTATCTGGATTTC
This sequence comes from Clariallabes teugelsi, assembly GCA_030014215.1. Classification (NCBI taxonomy): domain Eukaryota; kingdom Metazoa; phylum Chordata; class Actinopteri; order Siluriformes; family Clariidae; genus Clariallabes; species Clariallabes teugelsi. Next base: position 3,439,132 of record JAQMYG010000009.1, on the reverse strand, counting down.
AAAAATAATCTCCTTCCAAAGCTACAAGTTACCATCCCTGTTGGACATCATAGAGATGAAAAAAGGAGAGGAAATACTGTTCCTGATCGACTTGAGTAAGGCTGCTCCTCCAGAGTTTCTTAAACAACTAATCAACAACAACCTAGAAGTGAACGGCAAGATCCTGTTCGATTGTAGCATGGAGGCTTTACTGATCTATGCATAGGTCCAGAACTTTAAGATGCAACTGCCAGGAAAATTATGACGTATAATAATTTATACATCAGACTGTCTGACAATGTGACATATCATTTGTACTGTGCTAAACTGGAGAGGTTGGAATGAATGAATGAATGAATGAATGAATACACTTATGATTTTATTAAGTCATTGTTGCATACCTCATCTTTCAAATATTTGTCAGTGTTCAACAGGAAATATCTTTACCACTATGGTTGTATTCCCTGTACTCTTTCTTGATGATAGCAAACTTTTACCAAAAATAATAATAATAAAAAACATTTATCACATATGAGTTGGTCTAAATAAACTTTAATAAAATCCCTTTATTTTTATCCCTAAAAGTGAAATACAACATTACAAGTGACATGTTTGTGCTGTATTTGAAATATAGTATGTAATTCGTCAACTTCTTTAATCTTTTAATTTGCATACTTTACAACTTGTAATAAGAATCTGATTAAAAGAAAATCTAAACACCTAAAAAGCAGAGGAGATTTAGTGAGACCTGCTCGACCAGCCTGGGGCACGAACGCTGTAAGTAACGTCATAAATTTTATGGTCATTTATTCAGCAAAATCAATCAAATTAAGGATGACGTCTCTGAAATCTGACTGTGAACGTAAAACCTTCCAGGTTCTAGTGCAGAACTTCAGCCCCTGCCGAATCATTCAGATGAACTTATTATAACGAATACAAATACTGTACATTAAATGAAAAAGTGGTTCTTCTGAGCAGAGATGATTCTCGGTTCCTGATGTGGTTCAGTAGGTTCACACAGGCAGGGTTCAAGTTGTGTGTCATATTCGGTGTGTGTTGATCAGTCTTTCTTTTCGTCCACTTGTCCCATTTTCGTGCGCATGTTGCGGAACATGAAGAACCAAACAGTAGTCAGGGCGCAGGTCACTTCCGCTACCCAGAAGGCCGTGTCCCAGCTGTACCGCTTGGCGATGGTGCTGAATGGCAGGCCGGCAAGAAATGCCCCGACTAATAGACACACAAACACACAAATAGTTAAAGTGTTTATGTATTATAACACGTCCCAGTACGTACACTAGATAAACATACTGAACCATTCCGAAAGACATACAGTACTGTGCAAACGTCTTAAGCACCCGGTGATGTTATACACTTAGTTAAAAATTATTTACAATTCCAGTAGTATTCCAGCAAAAAACTTATTTCTATCTATCTGTAGACCAGAAAAATATAACATACTGTAAAAGAGCACTTTTCGGACAACAAAAAAAGAAAGCTTGTAGATTTGTGTCAAAGGCATACAAGACTCAAATCCGCCAGAGACTACCTGTCTTATTTATAAATATTTTTTTCATAAACATAAATAAATCTATTTAAATATATAATTAATATTGTACCAAGATATAAAAACATGATAGTAACAGAATCGCACTATAAATCGAATCAGCATCTAGGTATCGTTATAATATAGGGCTGCAACAACTAATCGATTAAACCATAAAAATCGATTACTAAAAGAGTTGACAATGAGTTTCATAATCGATTCGTTGGGTCACGCGACACGGAGACTTTTGATTATTAAAAAAAAAAAAACTTTAGTTGAGCACGGAGCGGAGAGAACTCCGTGCGACCCAAGTCATCCAAGCTAAATAAACAGAAAAAGTGTGTTAACTGAAAAATATGCAAAAGTGACATGGCATGGCACAATGATCCAGCACCTGAAACGCAAACATGTTGGAGTGTTTGATAAGGAGGAAGGGAGTTCAACAGCAGGAAAAGTCACTACATAATCGTACTTTTGTTCCGTTTTGAAGTGAGGAACGTAATGTCCCTGGTGCTGGTGTTTACTCGTTATCCAGCTTGACAAGCATGCCAGGTTAGCGTTAGCTCGTTAATAACAGTAATAAAACAGGGGTGGTATAATTACTTTGTACTTTGCATTGCAAGACTACAGACACGTTTTTATTCACTCGCCTTTTTGGACCATTAATTTTTCAATCTGTTGTCGTGTATAGCTACACTGCAAAAAAAGCTTTTCTTACTTAGTAATTTTGTCTCGTTTCCAGTCCAAATATCTAAAAAAAAATCTTAAATCAAGATTACTAGACAAGAAAAATGGCATGAGAAAATTAAGTGATGCTTAAAACTTCTGTTTGAGATTATATCTCATTAAGATTATTTTTCTTACCCCATTGGCAGATAATTTTGCTTGTTTTTAAGCAAACAATCACTTAATTTTCAGGTGTTTTTTCAGAAAACAAGGCATAATTTCTTATGCTATTTCATGTGTCTAGTAAATGTATCTTGATTTAAGATTTTTTAGATATCTGGACTAAAAACAGGACAAAACTACTAAGTTAGAAAAGCGTTTTTTTGTTGTTGTTGTTGTTGCTTTTTATCCTATTTATCGATTAATCAGAAAAATAATCAACAGATTAATCGATTATTAAAATAATCGTTAGTTATTTAATCTATTATAATATCGTATCAGCTGGTTCATGGTGATTCCTGTCCCTACCAGCTACTGACTTTGTTTCATTAAGTTCCATTTACAACTTTTGACAGTTTGCAAAAAACACTTTTAGCACAGGACCGTATTCACATTCTAAAGATGGCATTCAGGTCATTTTTGACTTTCTTGGTGATTTACAGGATGAAAAAAAATATAAAAAGTTATAAATATCGACTCTTACCTCTTACTCTAACACTTCTGACATCAATAGTTTTTTGTGCTATTACTGTATCGGCTCTGATGCCATGTTGTTACTGTATATTCAGAAAATATTTCAAATTTGTCAACTGGACGCAAGACATACCGTTTGCCATAAGCGCGACGATGGCATGTGATGTCCCGCAGAAATTCGAAGGTGCGCTTTCGCTAGCGATCACTCCAAACAGTGCGATCGGTCCGTACGACGAGAATCCGAAAGCAGCACCGAGAGTTAATATCCAGAGCTAGGTGGAAGAAAAGACAGTTTAATTTTGTAAAAAATTTTATTAACTCTTTATAAACTGGCTGCTATAGCTGAAGGGGGCGTGGCCTCTCATACAGCACCATATTGGGTTCCGTACAAATCTATATCATGTTAAATCCGTGGCTTCAATAGATTGCATCAAATATGATGTACAGGCTAAATAAATAATATTAAATAAGAGATAAAGTACCTCTTTCTCAGACAACCCAGTGAGGACAGAGACTGGATGAAGAGCAACAGCCCAGAGAGGAGCTTCCTGAAAGAAACAGGAGATACAGGATTCATTAATAAACATACAACATACAGAGATAAACATAAACCACAAACAAGCAAAGACAGAGAGAGAGAAAGATAAGAAGGTTTCTATCATACTAGTAATGATATATAAAAATTTAAGTTACTTTAAATTCTCCTAAAATATAAAATAAATTGCAATGCAGACGCCATACTCCTGTGACATCTGGAGTGATGGTGACTCGGAAGAGATACATGGACACGGCCATGCCCGCCATCATGGTTATGAGAAGCGTATGCCGAGGGTTGCCATGTGTACCCAGTCCTTGCTGTTTAAAACACAATGAAAACATTTTGATAAGTTTATACGCTGTTGAGACATTACAAATTGGGCTCTAGTAAAAAGAAAACACAAAATGAACACACACACACACACCCGGGCAACAGCTTTGTCAGAGATGAAGCCTGCTGCGATGCTCCCCACAAAACCGCCGACCTCCAGGGCACTCATGTACGAACTGCCTGCGAGACAGAAGCGAGGACACGATTTTATATCTGATTAAAGCTAACTAAATTTCAAGGTTAATGTCCTTATAATGAGAAATACAGTCATGTGTAAAAGATAGTGGCCTCTTGGCATGATGTTTATATGTTCTATGTTGTTGTTGTTCATCAGTACAGTATTTGTCTAATACCGATACTGCTTTTACACAACAACAAAAAACATAGAATTAAAAGATGGGGTACAAACTTTTACACATGACTGCAAACCGTTTACAAGTAAATATTTCTGTATATAGTTACTATATAACATTAATATGTGAATATTTCTGTACAGTATATAGGTGTTATATACAGTAAACTCTACTATGTGAACAGTTAATGTCGGATTGTGGTTGTGAAATGTCACTGGAAATTATATATTTTTTGGTCCATGGTGCTGCATCGTACCCATCATGATGGACTGGCCTTTCTCCTGCATGAGAAACAGCTGCCCCCAGTCGGTGCACGCGATCTTCACACCGAACACCACCAAATAAGCAAGAGACAACACCCACAGATATGGAGAGAGCACAAACTCCTTAAAGGTGCTCTCATCATTCGGGGCTTTAGAGAGCAAAGAGAGACAGAGCGGGTTAAGGCAGGAAACTTTTTTTTTTTTAACTAATGAGTTTTATAAAATCAGTAAACAGATATAGAAAGAGTACTGTATTTTATTAATTAATATTATACGACATTTTACTTCATTAAAGCTCAAAAAGGTGCAGTTATCAGATTCCCACCTGACTGCACTATTGTTAACAGCTTGTGATATTATTTTGTCTAGCCTTTAACAATATTATATATTATTAATACATATTATATTTTGATCGCCTGTATTGTGTTCATGTTGCATTGAGACAAATGAAATAAATGCCGGGAAAAAAAACATGGTTATCTGCCATCTTTAAGGACTGTTTTTTTTTTCCTTTGAGAGCCATGTGATAATAAATAAAGTATAAGCATTTGTATTATTGTTTTTTTTATACTTATTTTTTCATACTTGCCAAAAAGTAAAAAAAGATAAATTTTAGTCCGTCTATTCTTCCTTTCTGTGGTCTTTTGAGATCATACAACTTAAACACAACAATATAAAAAAATCTTTTTAAAGAAATCTTTAGTTTCAAAATAATACAATAATACAATAATTTCTAAATAAATAAATAAATGGACACAGTTATTTCCTGTTATAAAACTATTCCTATACAAATTTTAAAAATCTCAAACTCTATACAAACTCTCCTAGAAACAAAGCTAACAAAGAGTCAGTTTATGCTTTTAAGTTTGGCACTAAATGTACCAAACTTAAAACCATAAATAATGGTCTAAAAATATCAATAATTAATAAATAGCTGGATGGCATCATGCAGCAGGTTAACGTGTAAGAGTGACAGTAGAGTAAAGCATTTACTACGGAGACCTTACTTCCTTTCCTGCCTTTGCCCTTCTTGGTCCCGGGCTCGATGCTGGGCAGACCCACGTCTCTGGGCTCGTTCTTCACCAGCAGCAGACAAATAAAAGCGAAGGACATGCAGATCACCCCGGAGCCACAGATGATGCTCCTCCAGCTGTAGTACGCAGCCAGCAGTGTGGTGATGATGGGACCCAAACTCCCAGCCAGGTTCATGCTGCAGCACAGAACGGACCACCACGTGCCAAACTGGGACGGCTCGAACCACTGTGAAGTGAAAAAAACACTGGAAGAATGTTATAGGGTCACTATTATTACTGGTATAACTACATATATAAAAATATACATATGTACATATACTATTTATTATTATTAGTACTATAGTACTTTTATATAGTTATAGGTTTCAACACGTTTCTCAGCAGTGTGTGTGTGTGTGTGTGTGCGTGTGTGTGTGTGTGTGTGTGTGTGTGTGAATAGCACTCTTTGTAACCCAAGACATTCCAGAAGCCTATTTATACTCTATCCTCACATACATACAGTGCTTTGCATAAGTATTTGCCCCCTGAGTTTCTACACAGCATGTCATGGATGTACGCAAAACAGCACATCCAGTGGTGAAAATCTATGTAGTCTACAGTATATGCAAAATTACTGCATATAGTAGATGTCATGTGATCTGTACATGTTCTAAACTACAACTTAAGCTGTAGTGTGCTGACTCTGAACAACAGGTGGACGGTGACCTAGTGTAATGGCACACGTCCAGGGATAAGATCTAATTATGTCAAATGGTCTCGAGCTGTAGAATAACGCCTTCTGTCCAGACCGTACAATTAGTGAGAACCTCACCTTGCGCAGCACTTTGCCGCACGGCGGCCAGCCAAATCCCTGGCCAAGGCCGTTCACAAACCAGAGGAATGTGAAAGCCGTGACGGTTGAGGACTGAGCGAAGAGAACGTTGATGCCGCCGACGATGAGGAGGCCGGAGGAGAAGAGCCAGCGGGCACTGATCTGATCCGACAGAACCCCACTGATGAACTTACTGATGGCGTATGCCAGAGTCTGACTGCTCGTGATCAGACCTGAGACAAAAAAAGATAATCACAGGATCACCAGCACACCTTCTGACAACTCGTTTGACAAAATGTGGAAGCGCTCCACGGCTACTAGAGCTATCGAGACTTACCAAGTTCCTCCTTATCCAGCTCGATCTCCGCCATGACCGACGGCATCAGAAAGGAGAATGTCTTCCGGTTAAAGTAGTACAGCAAGTACCCCATAAACATCGAGGCGAAAATGACCGTGCGGTAATAGCCATAACCGGTAGCCCCCATGATTCTCACGGCTGAGATGAGGAATGATCTGAAAGAAAAAAATGCTGCAGAATCCTTAAGAAAAAAATTAAGAAGAAGAGCTTTCAGTAAACAGGTCGGCTCAGAGAATCTTCTCTGCTATTCCGAGAGAAGCAGATAGAGTTAGAAGAAGAATCAGAAATTCAGCTTCTTTTGCTTGTTCTTATGTTCATCACAGATGTCTCATCTCTCTCTCTCTCTGTCTCTCTCCAAAGCACCTGAAACAAGGAAGACATCAAAAAGAAATAAAGGTTATCGTGGTATCAAGTGATCCAGTTCTACACCGTTCTTAGCAGATGTTGTAAAATCACACCTCAGTCCATGAGAATCCTGGAGTTCAATTACTACAGAAGCTAGTGATGAATCATATTAATTGAATTTGTCCTTTGAAGCCACAGCGAAAATGAGGCAGATGTTACTAGTGCTTAAACATGGCACCATCTGCACACGCATGACTCTTGGCGGTAGTTCGAGTTACGTCTCGCTTTACACTTTCGTCTTTAGAATCAGACTCTGCTACTTGATTCGTCTGATTCAACTCTCAAAGCAGGCATCATTTCAAAATTAAATGCTACGTATACAAAAGTCTGGCCCAAAGCAGTGTGTAAACAGACGTGAATTTTCATATTTAATAAGCAATTAAAGAGAAAGAGAGAGAGAAATAATTATTTGTAATAAATATAGTGCTTAAAAGTTTTGGATCCCTGGTAGACCCGTTCATAAATTTCTGGCAACTGCCCGATTTATGATTCATTCTTGGATCATGCACACAAGTCACTTTAATAATAAGTCACTTTCATGCATATTTGCACACCCCCCAGTAATTTTTCTTTATTTATACAAAAAGTTCATTTTTTTCTATATTTCTATTGCACAGAATATTTCTACAGAAATATTTTTACTCTCTTTTTACCTAGCTAAATTTTATTTTTTATTTAATTTTATTTTCTACTGTATTTCTTTTTTTTATTCATATTTATTTCTTATAAATAAGCTTTTACTTTTAAGGTCATTGGCGGTCGTGTAAGTATTTCACTGCATATCGTACTGTGTATGACTGTGTATGTGACAAATAATATTTGAATTTGAATATAAAAATGACAAATGATATTGTTATTGTCTTGGCTTTGCACATCTATCTATATATATTTTTTTCTTTTTTGAAAGTTGTTTTGTACAGACTGTATTTAGTTTTATTATGCTAATTAGGCCCAACCTCCCTTCCATGGCACTAAGATCACGTGACCTGATATCACATTAAAATTTTCTTCAAAACAACCATCATGGCCGACACAGAGCCAACTCGCAAAAATAAAAAATATATATATAAATAAATAAATAAATAAATATGCCAAGCTTTTTATGAAATCTGCCAAGAAAAATCTTCATTTGTTGGGGTTTCCATATCTTATTTGTTTTGACACCTTGTCACGTGACTGTTCATTCACATACTCATTAATATTCATTAGTGTCTGTTAAAGATGGGCGTGTACTCAGGATCAGCCTTGTCAGACACTAATTATTTAAATGATTCAATAGTGTTCAATTATTTCAGTGTGTATACAACACATTGTATTTGCTATAGTGACTTTATTTAAGAATTTCTCCTCATTTTAACATAAACTCTTACTCATTTAATATAAACTTTTGAGAAAGTAAAATAAATAAATAAAATAAATCAGTCAGTTTGTTTGTTTTACAGCATACAGTCACATTTCTTTACAATGAGAAAGCAAGCCTGGGGCAAAATTTATTATAATAAGAGAATAAATTTCATACAAAGCAAACATATTTATTATACTAACTCATTGAATGGTACATATACGAGGGTAAAACCAAAAAAGAGCCAAAGATTTGAGAACTGAGATTCTTCTTCCTGCTCGAGAATCGAATCGCCTGATCGGTTCGCGTAAATGAATCATTCAAAAAGGGTCGGTTCACTCATCTGTTAGCCAGAATAAGGCTGTACATTGTTCTTTTCGAATTAAAGACGACTCGAATCTCGTTCACACAAAGAACTATGTAATATCACATCGGAAAAACTCCAAGTTTTATTTTAATTTTTAAAAATATTTATACAAGAGAATCGGAATTGATTCAGTGAATCGTTGGACGGTATGCAAACCGCTGCGATATATACACTTAGTATTATTTAAACACCGTTTTTTCCTCACAGGTTTATGTTTTTAACCGTGTTTAAATGCATTTCACTTATAATTGCTAAGATATATATAAATACATATAAAATGTACCTCCATTTGCTGAGGACACGCTAGCTGAAAACCGCTTGTTCTTGCAGGAGCTCCCGCCTTAAAATCTCCGATCTGAACTCTGATTGGTTGCCGAGCTGTCAATCAACGCGCTGCGCATGGTGCATCACGCGCGCGTGCGTCATGCTATTGTTTTCCTCAGGAAGGCAAAAAAAAAATAGTGTTTTTGTTTTTTCATGTTATGAGGGAGATTTGAAGCATTAATCCACGATTGCATGGCTACTGCAATTCACACATGTATATATGTTCATGGCACTTGCAGAGCTAAGCTTAAAATAGAGCTGTGTATCCATTTCCAGTTGGCTGGTGCAATTGAATTTGAGCTCAGGTTATTTTAGTCCTGCTCCACTTCTTAAAGGGCATCCAGGCAGCAGTGCCATGGGGCTAAGGTTCATATTGCACAGAGACATGTTGAAGTGAGTGAAGGGTAATGAAGGGTTAGCACTGTCACCTTGCACCTCCAGGGTCCGGGTTCGATTCCCAGCCAGGCTTGATTCCTTTATGTACATGGATTTTGCATGTTCTCCCCGTGCTTGGTGGGTTTCCTCCTGGTACATCAGTTTCCTCCCACAGTCCAAAGACATACAGATTAGGCTAACTGGCATTCCCAAATTGCCCGTAGTGTAAGAATGAGTCTGTGAGTGTGTGTATGTGTGTGCCCTGCCATGGAATGGCACCCCGTCTGAGGTGTACCCTAGTCTCCTGGGATAGGTTCCAGGCCCCCCTGGATAAAGCAGGATAAAGCAGTATAGACGACGATGATGATTATGACAACCACCCAGATTACGTGTATGTGTGCACAGGGAGTACATCCTGTCAAGGATGTGCTTCCTGTGCATATATACAAACACAAATATAATCAGATCCGCACGGTCAGCCATTTAAAGATAAATACACGCATGTGATTGTGATTGAGTCACCTGAATAGAAATTTTTTTTTACATTGCAGTTAGAGAATGCAAAATAAAGGAGGCACGGTGGCATAGTGGTTAGGACCGTGGCCTCGCGCCTTGAGTTTGCATGTACTCCCTGTGCTTGGTGGGTTTCCTCCGGATACTTCGGAAAAAAAATCTTTTTAGATGGGTGACAGAGCAAAAGAGAGAGAGAGAGAGAGCATCATCATCACTGTGTGTATATGTAGGTTGTGAAGAAGAGCTACAAGACAGCTGTGTGCCCGTGTGTTTCGCAGGCCTGCACTCTGTTTGATGTGTCTGAGGGTGAAACGTTATCACTGTACCTTCAGTTTAAAGGAAGCATTGACCTGGCATGGTTTTGCAGCTTAAAGAAGCAAATTGGAGTTGAGCATAAAGTCTGAACCTGGCTAAAGCACATCAGAGCCTCACAGGTAAATAATGTTAAAAATTTTTTTTATACAATTTTACTGCCGGCATGGTTTTTAAACAATCTGATTCTCTGCATCCAAATATATAAAAATATATTATATTATAGCGTCATATTGTATTGTATCAAAAGACCAAGCTTCACCCAGAAATACGATCAGGTAAATTGATATTTGGATTTTGCATTGTAAACTAGCGCTTGAGGATCTTTGATCAGAATTGGGACAAGACCACGTGGGTGTAAACACGCCAGAGATCTTTATATTGGGCCACCGATGGGTTCTCGCATCAGTCACAGTTACATAAGCAGAGAGACAGAGAGAGAGAGAGGGACAAAGAGATAGGCGGAGAGAAAGAGAGGGAGAGGGAGAGTTGTCTATCACCTAGATGTCTGCTTCCACATTTGGTCCCTAAGTTGCCATAGCAACAGCCATTAGTCATCACTTCATTCGGAAAACAGTCTGAGTTTGAGCTGTTTTTGGTAGAGAATGAAATCTTCAGGTCTTTCTGGTTGACAGCTCATGCATGAAGAAAGATGAAAGTTTAATTAAACAAATTTTCCAGAAGAACAAGATGTTAAAATGATGCCAGATGCAAGACAATTGTGTGCAAAGATGGTGGTATTTATGTGAAGGATCTGTGTTTGGGGTTAGCTTGTGTGGTGGAAATCCTGAAAACACATTAATGATGCTGGTTAAGAGCAAAGTGACAAAGGTTTATTAAAAATATGTATATATATATATATACACAAACTTCTCTGAAAACATAATCTATGTTCCGTACGTGATGCAGGATGCAGACGTCTTCACCTTATCACTAAAGGGCAACTACAATCAGTTTTTTTCTATTCTATCCTCGGCCTTGTCTCAATACAGCAGGAAAGTTTGAAAGTTTCCACAGTCCACACAGCACAATGAATTCATTGTTAAAATGTTATTTTTCCATTAACCTTGTAAAAAAAAAACTTTTAATCCTCTTGCAACTAGTTGGTGCTTTGAACGTGGTTTGAACCTCATTTTTGTTGCCCCACTGTCATCCTTGCCAGATGATGAGGACGGGGAGTGTTTACAAAACTTCACAGCACATGGTTTCTTTCTCAGTGTTACTTGAACCCAAACATACAGGCCTGAAATTGAGATACTAAGGTTTCTGGTTTGAAGCAGAACCCTTTTTTTCTTCTTTTGTAGAGCTCATGAATATTCAATATGCTGTTACAGGCTGTGCCAATCAATAATGTGTGATCATTTATCTTAGCCAGTTATCTTTTGTTAGGAATTGGGTTAGATGTTATTTATGACCTTCAGTGACAGTGTTTGTGTGTGTGTGTGTGTGTGGGTGTGTGTGTGTGTGTGTGGGTGTGTGTGTGGGTGTGTGTGTGTGTGTGTGTGTGTGTGTATGTGTATGGAACCGCCTGTGTCTTTATTGCTGAAATAAATAAAGAAAGCAATCCCAAGTGCAGTTTGTGCACCGATGTAGTCCTTCACATCGTCCCCACAGAAGCCGTCATAAATATTCATCATGTTACAGCTCTCATCCAGAAGCCCCCGCTCTCTTCTCTCTCTCCTTTCACGTTTGATGTGAAAGACAAAAACGCACCCTCATATTTTCAAACACTTGACTGAGGAGATCTCGAGCCAGTTAGGTTGTATTTTCTTCTCTTTGTTATGCTTTGCCAGTCTCCATCAGCGGCAACAATCGGTGCCTTTGTTGCTCGGATGAGAGGGGACATTCTTCCAGAGGGATGATTTTTCTCGTCTCTGCAGGCGCTGGCACCGCACACGTCTTCCCCCGCACCGGTCTCGGTGCCAAGCTGGAGTCCCTCTCGAGCTGACAGATGCACACAGCACTGCAAAGGGACAGGATGTGCGCATGGTGCGTGAGTATGCCTTTTTTGCCTTTTTTGTTTTTTTAAAAATTTCTTAGATACTGATCTAGAATTCATTATCAAAAATAATTTGTATTCGTTCCTTTATATTAATTAAATGCTTTATCTTGGTCATGGTTTCAGTAGGCTATCTAACACATAGATACACATTCATACCTAGGGACAATTACAACTACGAGTCGATAATCTGATTACTGGCATTGGGAGGAAACTGGAAATCCTAGAGGAAAAACCCAAGTTTACACGGTGAGAACATGGAAAACTTACAGTACAGATGGAAAGGCAAGCTCGGCATCGAACCAGAGACCCCGGAGCTATGAGTTGGCACTAGACTCTAATACTGACCTGTTACTCCTCTGCATTGTGTGTTACAGATACAATGGAAAAAAAGCTAAACTGATTACTCCAGCATTTCCTCCTCAACATGTGTGAGTTGATATTATATTACTTTTAATAATTTTTATACTTTGAAACTACCTTTTGTCATGTTCAGTTGGTTTCATTTATATGCTTGTACTGCTCTTTAAATTCAGTCTCAAACTCACCTTACATGTGTCTTGGTTCATGTGCAGCAGTGTATGAATAGGGGGCCAAGCATTTATTTTTCCCACTTAAACAGAAAAGCTTGAGAATCTCTGTTCATAAAGACTTTTTCTTTGCTTAGTGCAAAGAAATTAGCAATTTGAACTATATATGTGGGTGTAGATAAATAATTCAAATTTGCGATTTGAACAATTTTTCTACACCTACATAAATTTTGAGCTAAATGGTCCAATGTTCCTCTGACTCCTTACTAAAAACCGAGAAACAACTTCTGATTCTAAAAAATGGAGCCAGCGCACAAGTGCCAAAGCGCATTTCCTCGCATGTCCACTGGGGGCTGGCTCCTATGCACCAGTTTAGCTAACTGGACTCTACCAGTTACCACAGGAAATGAAGGAGTTGTCACAGAACAATGTATAGGATATAACTGACGGAGTTCAATTAAGTGCAAAATAACCTTTAGCTAAGCTAGCTAGTTTGTTGTAACTGAGGTAAAGGGAGAAGTTCTGACCCAACAGCCAGGCGCTGTTTGTTCTGCCCAATCGCCCATTTATTGTTTAACCAGAGTTTAGGCGGAGTCAGAGCTCCCACAGTTGAGCTTCCAAACAGCTCTTCAGATAATGTATAGATGACATCACTGAGTGTTTGTCCAGTTCTTTTAATACAGACAATGTAGCGTCACCCAATTAGATTTTTCAGCTACATTGTCCAAAGTGAAATTTGTTCTCACTAAGCTAAGTTTTTTGTCTCTACGACCAACTGTTCACAAGCTATTCCTCAACACCTCAATATGTATCAAAGTGATGTTAGGAGTTTTGAACAACATGGCTGCCACAGGCCACTTAATTCTGGTCTTCAATATATTCTTCTGAAACTTGGTCAAAATTCTGACGGAATTGAGTTCATTTCAAACAAGTGTTTCTTAGGAACCCTAACTGAAAAAAAATTGGTATATTGTGTCTTTGTGACAATTTCTGAGTGGATCTTCTGCAGAAGATCACTTTCCTGCATATAAACACCACAGAGCTGGTAAACTAACAAGAACTGGTCAGTGATGGGATTGCTCTGGGCCTCAACGGGTGCTTATGCAGTTTATGGTTATACTGTATTCATAACATATAATTGTATGCAATACACCCTCTATATTTCAACATAATACTGAGTGCGCCATGCTGTTTAATATTTCAGAAATAGGAAACATAGCTAAGAAATGTAAATGCACCTTTTCTTTTTTCTTTTTAACATATCCAGGCGATGACCATATGTCATTTATCATTAGCTGATGGCATGACGTAAGAGCAGGACCTGGACATGCCGAGGAGACGAGACGTCCTTGCGCTAGTGCTGATTGTGCTACCGTGGACTTTACTCATCAGCATGTGGCATCAGGGGCCTGTCACACCACAGCCTGTCTCACACAAAAGTAAACAGAGGTTTATAAAATTGTTATATAATGCTTCACAACATATAAGTTATCTGTAAATACATAAAAACTGATCTACACTTCAGTTAAATGCTAAAAATTGTAATCTTTGTCAAACTGCTCTGGTATAAGTGGAATAAAACACTTTGGGATGTGCTGTTATTGGACATTAACACCAGTGACAGAAACACTGCTTCATCAACCCCATCGTTGATTACTTTTCAGTAACATCACACCCTCTTGTGTTTTATTCTTTACTTGTTAAATATCATGGTTCTGATTTTGAGAAGTATATTATGTTCTGCTGATTTTCCACAGACGGCAGGCATGAGGTCATCAATGTACGAAATAATCATCCCAAAGAGAAATGTGTCACAAGCAAAAGCACCCCCCGTGAACGTGTGTTCGGGCATCCTCCGCCGTGGTCCGACCTGCTGCCCACCATCCACGTCATCACGCCGACCTACACCCGAGCCGTGCAGAAAGCCGAGCTCACGCGCCTCACCAACACGCTCCTGCACGTCCGTAACCTGCACTGGATTGTAGTGGAAGATTCTCCACGCAGGACCCCACTCGTCTCCAGACTGCTGAGGAGCTCCGGGCTCAATCACACACACTTGAACACAGAGACTCCCCGCTTTCACCGGATGCGCAGGGAGGCGAGGGGTAGCCGTGGACCACGTGGAACAGTGCAGAGGAACCTCGGGCTCCGCTGGCTCAGAGAAAACCTTAGTCTCAGATCCAGGCATCAGGGCGTTGTGTATTTTGCTGATGATGACAACACATACAGCCTGGAGCTGTTTGAGGAGGTGAGGGATTTGTTATCGTGCCTAAGCACTAGAAGATGAAAACTTTTCTTTGCTTAAATACAGATGTCTGAAATTGGAACTTAATTAAACAGTAGAGCTTTAACAATATAATATCTAGTTCATCCAATGAGTAAGATGAAAATTTTACTCTTGTCTGTATGTTAAATCTGCTTCAGCAATCTGCTATACAGTGGAAAGAAAATCATAACGTACCCCCTGATTATCCATGTCTTTTTCCCACATCATTGTTTAGATGCGTTCGACCCAGAAGGTCTCGGTCTGGCCTGTCGCCTTTGTAGGTGGCCTGCGTTACGAGTCGCCTAAAATCAACACCCTGGGGAAAGTGTACGGCTGGAGCACCGTGTTTGACCCTCATCGACCATTTGCGATCGACATGGCAGGGTTCGCCGTCAACCTCCAGCTCATCCTCAGTAAACCTCAGGCCTATTTTAAGCTGAATGGAGTTAAAGGAGGATACCAGGAGAGCAGTTTGCTGGGCGAGCTGGTGACTCTCAGTGAACTGGAGCCCAAGGCTGATAACTGTACAAAGGTGAACTCATTAGCATTATTTCTGCTTTGATTATGATATATAACCAGCTTTGTGAGTGTGTCCTGCTACACACTGAGTAACCTTTACTGAGTCTAGACTGGACATAAACAGTGTTCTCAGACAGTTTACCAGATTCTCAAAATGTTATGTGGTAAAGTCTACAAAAATTACTGCTTAGTTTAAGGAAATGACCAGACACATTTACCATAAAGCACAGTGACGTGATTTTTTTCCACCTGTCCCAGTTCGGAAGCTGGGGTCAGAGCGCAGGAAACAGTGTCTCCTCGAGCAGATAGGGTTAAGGCCTTTCTTTAAGAGCTCAGCAGTGGCAACTTGGCGGTGCCGGGCACAAGTAGTTCACAAATGTTACCACACGGTAAACACTAATAGTTTTTACAAAATTAAGTTAAGTTAAGCATTTATTTGTCACATATACATTACAGCACAGTGAAATTCCTTCTTCGCATATCCCAGCGTAACTGGGGTCAGAGCGCA
>JAQMYG010000009.1:3292583-3310417 GCA_030014215.1 Clariallabes teugelsi | reverse complement strand
CATATATTACAAAACCTATAACGCCCGGTACCCCCCCCCCCCCCCCCCCTACACATTTATATTACATAGAGGATGTTCGGGTCCACTGGACCCGGGTCTAATAAAAGTGTGAAAATTGTAGGTCCTCTGTACCTTCACAGTGTCCTCCTCCTGTCTGGGACTGCTGTAAGTATGTGTGTGTGAGAGAGTGTGAGTTTTGTGTTTTGGACCTGTCGTCCCACACAAGGTTGCAAACATTGTCATACAACATTGTCAAACAAAATTCAAGCACCTACCCCTGTCTGCTCTCACATTCCTGTACGCTTTACCCTCTGCCTTGTGGGAAATAATCTTTATTATCTCATATTCTATTGCATTTTTCATTTTCCAAATTGGAAACCGGATGCAATAAATATAGCTTTGTGGTTATCAAGATGGCCAAAAGATTACTTTGTTCAGAAGACATTGCAATTGAATTTGGTAGAGAGAGATGCTTTTGATGATGATGTAGAGGAAGTGTAGAGTCTGACAGTGTTGAAGAAAAGGTTGAGACTGAACATCAGCTAGTTCCAAAACGAAGATGAGACAAAGAACCAGCCCATCAGCAGCCAGCTCCAGGACCAGAACAAGTAGGTGCACCGCCTCCCCCTATTTTACAACCCTGGGTCTATTATTCTAGGTTGCGGCCAGAAACAACAAAGAAAAAATTGCTGTGAATTGTGTGGACCCAGGATGGACAGAGAAACACTATGTACATGCATCAAGAAGAACATCTGCACCACACACAGAGTAAAACTCTGCCCCTTATGTGTTGTATAGGCTGATATGAGAAGACAATGTGTTCAGTGGGCCTGATGTGTTGTGTAGACTGACATGGTTCAGCTTGTGTTGTGTAAAATGACCTGAAAAGGTTAAACTTCTAATTAAGTTCATATAAAAAATCAACAGTTGATTAATTTGTAAATATGTCTTTTTTTTACTCATACTGATAATTGATCACTTTATTAAAAAAGAAAAAAAATGAGTAGCACTTTAATTCATAAATGTGATCTATCAAAGATAAAAGGGAAAATATTAACCATAAATCCTGTGTACTTCATCCTAAATCCTGTGTACTTGTAATCAGGATGAAGTGAACATCTGTTGAGTATTTTAACATAAAATTGATTGCTTGTGTTGAATTAAAAACTACAAAATGCAGCGGGTCCACCAGACCCAGAGCACTGGCTGAGTAACAAAAATATGAACACCACACAAGGGTTCAACTAAATCTATTTCCTTTCTCATCACCAAAACCTCATATAAACCTGAGCATCAATCTCTATTAGTGCTGTTTCCTACAATCACGCTAACACATCGCTAATCTCCATAAACACAAATTTTTGTCTGGATATGTTTTAACATTCAATAAGCGTGACTATGCAGGATGCCAAGCCTCACGCCGCACTTCAAATCAGTTCAAATATTTATGTAAGCGGAATGAATATCATGAATATCACATTGGGTAGCAAATGAAATTCTTCCTCCATCCTTGTTTTTTCTTCTCTACTCTCGAATCTCTTTTGAGCCGAAAGACTGCGTCTCAGAAGCGTTTCTCCCGCCATCCATTATTTATTTCGCCTCTGTGCCATAATTAAACAAAGTGAGCGGGTTTATTATATTATTAAAGCTCTGTTTAAGAAGGATGTGAATTATTCCGGGGTGAGAACTAGGAGCTGAATGATGAGTACACCATGTTACATCGGTTCTGTGCTGCAGAACAACTTTACCATTTGACTCGAGTCAAAGATTAATGACTGAGGCTCAGGGAAACTGTATACAGTAGAAAAGAGGTTTCCCAGGCTGCCACTTGTTTAGCTCTAAAGACACGTGAGAGCTTTATGTTTTATTCAGCTCTGTTATGGTCATTAACATCCTTCCAACGTGTTCACTGCTGTGTTTGCTTGAACCTGATCCTGTAGAGATAAGTCAAAGATGAAACTGCAATTTCCAGGAAGATCTATACAAGGGACGGAGAACCAGTCAGCTTTAAACACACACACACACACACACACACACACACACACACACACACACACACACACACACACACACACACAGTGTGTCCAACACCGTAGGAGCGTTTCTTGCTAATGAAACATTAATTAGAAATGTTCTTCATAGATAAGTGAATCAACCCAAAACAATTGATGTAAATTATGAAGCTTAATAAAAACACTCGATAATAAATTTTCCACTTAATGCGAGCTGCACAGCATTATGATTGCTGCGACCTGCGTCTCGCTGCTAATTGCTGAATTATAATTAAAAACATGTTTTAAAAAATGCTCGTGATTAAAGAGAGTGCTCACTGTCACACAGTCACTGTCACAACAGCCGCAATTCGGCTTTTTAATGGATGTGCTCTTTCACTTGTACTCGGGGCCAAATAAAGCAGACAATTCTCAAATTACAAGCAGTTTGGTCTTGGACTGTCTAAAAAATGAAGTGAGAGAGAGACAGAGAGAGGACAAGTCCGAACTCCCACAGACCATGCAGATTAGGATAGTTGGAGTTCCCAAACTGCTTGTAGTGTGTCTGTTCCTGTCTGTTGGAATGCGCTCCAGGCCCCCGTGACCCTGTATACAGGATAAAGCAGTATAGAAGATGAGTAAGTGAGAGAGTGAGTGTTTATAATGCATCCGATTAAACTCATACGCTAATTACCGAATGTTTTGGGAGGCAGAGATTTTCAGATCTAACACATTCATTTCCAGCTCCTTTCTGATTGAACATGGAGGTGTACAACAAGACGTGTTGAACTAAGGTGGGGTTCTATAGAACGTCAACGTCACAGCAGAAGTTCTACAGATTTCTATACCAGGTGTGTAGAGTTCTATAGAACTGAGTAAAGATTAATACAGAATATTCATTTCAAAACAGAGCTTCTACAGAATCCCACTGAGGTTCCGTCGAACTTTTTGCAACAGTCTCTTTTGAAGTTGATAAGACAACACATACAGTATAAGTTGCAGCTTGTCATGTTACAAAGAGATGCAAAATATGATCTCATTTGTACTGAAGATATTATTTAGTTAGATAAGTATTATATTTTTGTTAGTGTTTCTGTAAAAGATCTGTTCCTATAGCAGCACTAACATATTACTATAACCCTGTGAGTCAGCACTACTGTAAGATCTACTGCACTACTGTAAGATCTATACTGTTATAGAGAATTATAATAAGTCTATAATTAAATAATTTACAAGTTAAATAAAAACATCATTAAAACTAGGCCTTTTTGTGTCAGGATGGATTTAATGCACAGTGACTGTGTTGAGGGAAGTTTCATAGCAAATCTATAAATCGTGATGTAACAAGTCATGTAAAAACAAGTATCGTGATATGATAATTTTTGTCATATAATCCGGCACTGGGTGTTCATTCTGGGCTTATTTTATACATAATGTTGTAGTAAAAATGTGGTGAAAATTCTGTGTCATTTTTAAGACCCTAAATATATTATTCACAAACTGCTGCAAAACTTGGCATCAGGTCTAAACTACATGAAATGACAGAGGAATGTCAGGACCTGTTAGACAGTGAGCGCTCATGAAGAACGAGGCTGTTTTTTTGCGTAATGAGCTCTGGAGGGAGCTGACTAGTGCACTTCTGTGCCTTTAAATCATAGCAGAATAAACAGAATCGGAGCGTCCTCAGTAATGAGAAAGCTCACAGTCGCCTGCTTCTCATTTGCATTCAGACATTAATTATTCCTCAGTTCTTATTTAGAGTGTACAGTACTTACTGGAAGAGGTGCTGCGTATCGATTGCACCCATGACCCCGGCAATGGAGAGACTAGACGGATTGAATGAAGCGACTCCACCAGGGCAGAGGTCAATGTTTCTATAATGGCGATATCAGGACTCACATACTGTACGCTCGCTGAGGACTCGCTGTAATGATTGCAAACTTCCTTATCATTAATCGACTGAACACGTGAGTAAACCTGCAGCTCAGGAGTGTGAACATGATGCTAAATATGGGTTAGGAAAAGAAAATAAGCCTGACAAGTGTGTTGAGGAGTGTGTCACATTTCTGCCTGGACTTTTTATTTTTTTCCACAGATGAATGTGTAGTGACAGTTCAGGTTATATAAATGCAAATACACTTTTTTTTCCCTCAACATGTGAAGACGTGCCTGTCCTTACACGCTCATCTAGTTAACAGCAAACTGTCTAAAAGAGTAAAAGGAAGCAGTTTCTCTGTGTGTGAATATTCTGTGGGGAATATTCAAAGTGATTCTTTTATTATTTAATGATTTGGCTAATTAAATCTTAAATACAAGCTCGTTAAACAGTTCGTCCACTTCATCCAGAAATGGATGAATATAAGGCTATAGAACAACAGGACAGAGAAGGAACTCAACTCAGTGGTTGCCTCAGATCATTTCTAAAATGAATCACACGTGTTAACTGAACTGTGTGGAAAAATACTGATGGGTGAAAATGTGTAAAGACTGATAAAGTCATAGGCTTGGCAAGAAGAATGTAATCACAATATGGAAGGGACTGTATAAAAAAATAAATACGAGAACTACTCTGTGCTCATATTTATTGAAAGCCTACACTAAGATGAGAAGAATACATTTATTTACACTCTGTACACACACAGCTTAGAGAAAAGACAATGGCTTATGGCTAAAATACTGTAAACTACGTGACCGTAGTTTATGGCCTGAGTTTATAGGTTTGGAACTTTTAAAAAAGAGAACAGAGCAGCAATTAAAAGAGAGACGGAGAGGTGTTAAATTCAAATTCAAAATTTATTAAAAATTCAAATTCAAATTTTATTAAATCATCAAATTTTTTAATACTTTGCAGATTTATCAAACTATAATTTGGTAATAGCCAATAATGATCTTTTATAATTTAATATATAATAATAAAAAGGAAGCCATGAGATGTCCCATTTGAAGCTTCATATGACTTAATGCAAACTACAAACGGGACATATGCCTTTCTTTCAACAATGACTTTCTTCTTGCCACTCGTCCATAAAGGCTAGATTTGTAGAGCGCACGACTAATAGTTGTCCTGTGGATAGATTTTTCCACCTAAGCTGTGGATCTCTGCAGCTCCTCCAAACTTATCATAAACCTCTTGGGTGCTTCTCTGATTCTTGCCCGGCTTGTCAGTTTAGGTGGACGGTCCTGTCTCGGTAGGTTTGCAGTTGTGCCATACTCTTTCTATTTTCAGATGATGAACTGAATAGTGTTTCATGAGGTGTTCAAAGCTTTGGATATTTTTTTATAACCTAACCCTCCTTTAAACATTTCCACAAATTTATTTCTGACCTGCCTTGTGTGTTCCTTGGGCTTCATGATGCTTTCTGTTCACTAATGTTCCCTAACAAATGTCTGAGGGCTTCACTTGGCGTTAAACCTAATAATTTCAACAATTTCCATCCCATTTCAAATCTTCTTTTTATTTAAAAAATACAGAATAATACAGGTTCATCAATAACACAGCTTCTCCCACTTACAGTAGCTGTGGTGTACCCCATGACTCTGTCCTTTGCCCCCTTCTGTTCCTCAGCTATCTTCTCCCTCTTGGTCACATCTTTCAGTATACATTTCCATTGCCAAAGCCTGACTCTGCTCTTCCACCCTCCTATCTCACCAACTGCTTAAATAAAATAAACACTTGGTTTTCCTGCAGTTTTCTCAAACTTAACAGCAATAAGACGGAGGTCCTAATCATAGGGTCAAAATCCACTCTATCCAAGTGTGTCCAACAGTTCCTCTTTTAAAAAAAAGATGGCAGGTGGCAACATCATGCTTTAAGGGTGTTTCTCTGCTAAAGGTACAGGCTGACAGGCTGCTGCATTAGGGGGCCAATGGATGAGCCATGTATTGTAAAATTTCGGATGAGAAACTTCTGAAGATAGGTCGTGGATGGGTCTTCCAGCATGACAATGACCCAAAACATTTCACCAAAGTACTGTAATAAAGGAGTGGCTCATGAAGAAGCACATTAAGGTCATGTAGTGGCCTAGTCAGTCTCCAGACTTTAACCCTATAGAACATGTATGGAGGGAGCTGAAAGTGCCAGGCAAGAAACCTTAAGGATTTAGAGAAGATCTGTAATGAACAGTGGACCAAAATCCCTTCTGAGATTTGTGCAAACTGGATGACGAACTACAAAAAATATCTAAAATCTGTGTTTGCCAACAAGGGTTTCTCCACCAAGTACTAAGTCATGTTTTGTCTCTATCCTTTAAAAGAAACCTATGATAAAAATTATAAGACCCTTCATTTCTTTTTTCCCCCCACTGTATATAGTGATCCCTGGCTTGAACGGCTAGTAAGCTTAAACAGCCAATTTGCTTAAAAGACCCATTACCTTAGATAGGCATTAGATAATTTTTTAATTTTAATCCGAATTTAAAAAAGTAAAAGAAACATTGACAAATCTGCTCTATAACTGTCATGCAAGCAAAATGCCCACACAGAGGAAATAAAAGATTCTAGTTAGACTAAACTAGCCATGTGAGGCTAGAGGATAGAGTTTTAACTACACACAGATAAAATTAAATACTGGTTAATTTCCCAGAGTCTGTATTTCTGCAAATAATTATGCTAAAAAGTTCTGAAGAAATAGTTTCTTCTACTGCAGTAAATTTTAAAATGAAAACAGCACAAATAAAAGCATAATAGAGAGGAGAGATAAGCTCAGTCAGATATGTGTAACGTCACTGATGTTAACAAACAGCTCAGGGTTTAAATCACTGCTTTGTCTTTTTTAAAACGGACAAAAGAGATGCTATCATCTTCATCTTCCTTGTGAAGACTCATCACACATACAAGAAACTGTCTCTGAAGAAAAATCAAGTTCTCTAAAGAAAGACGAGGAAAGGAGAAAAAGACTCCTTCATATTTCTGAGTAAGTTTATAAACATCATCATTCATTCATTCATTCATTCATTCTCGAAGTTTTTCAGACAAATCATCATTACTTCCCAAAATGTCTGTGTTTAAATATATGAAGTTGACCATCAGCTTCAAGCAGAGATGAACAGATGGAGGGATGAGCAGTGAGGGGGAAAAAACCCGGTAGTCCTGAATAGCACTGATTGCGAGGCTCTCTTTAAACACCTCTGATTGCTCTGCTTTCCATTCGCACTCAGCTGAATTATTGATCGAGCACGCGGCTCATTAGAGAGCATATCTGGGGCAAGTCGAAATCAAAGGTAGCAAGCAGGTTGCACATCCTGACTACTCCAGAGAGACGGAACATAGAGCTCAGGACAGGGAGAGAGAAGAGAATGAGTGAAGGAATCCAAAGGGAACACTTGAAAGAAAGTGTTTAGAACTTCGTTTAGGATGGAACCGAGTTCCCAAACACAAACCTCTTACAAAAAAAAAATAAAAAATTATGTATGGAGAATTACAGTGAACTGGAACTCGAGAGAGAGGTTTATGTCTCCTGTCATTCTGAGACCGTCATTCATTTCTCGTCTGTGAGGAACACTCAGGGTGAAATATGACCTGGAATTACCTCACCAGAACCAATCAAGTCGCCTCCTTCAGCTCTCAGACTTCTGAACTTGTGCAAGCGGATCTCGCACTGAACGTCATAAATATCACACTCGCGCCAGTCATCTTTCTTGTTGAGGAGGAAAAACTACTGAGTGTAGAGAGCAGCAGGATGAATACACAAGTTACTCTGTGTACTGTTAACAGAATTACTAAAAGTTTCCTCTGGCATGAAGAGGAGAGTTTTATTCCTTGCATGCCACAGCAGCAGTTCACCAACAAGGTTTTTCTTTTTCTTTTTAATTAAAAGAAATCATTACATTGTTGTAAAAAAAAAATAAAATAAACAAGAGGAAACTTGCAAAGTGCTGGCACTGGAGACTCCTTCCAAAAACGCCAAATTAAGGTTTCCCCATTAACAATTACACAAGTTCCTGATCCACTAAGCTACTATAGAAGTTGTTTCTGTAGAAACGATGTGGCTGCAGATGCACTACTGTTAGTGCTGCTATACAAGAAAATTAATCAACACCTGACAGCCAATCATGATAAAGTGTTCTGCAGCGCTGTGCTGTAAACTTAAGCAAAACAATACCTCTGTATCGTTTCGACTCACCGCTCCTGTGCAAGCGTTCTTCAGATTGAAGGAACACCTACAGTATGACACATTATGAAACCATTACCAGAGACAAATTATTCTATTGAATGCCCCAGTAACTGTTGCCTAGCATTGTCTTTATCGTCTCACACATCATTTTTATTGTCATGCACGGATATTGCAAATATTCCTCTAGATCTAAATTGAGGGTTTAACAGGGTAAGTTGATAGATTTCTCCTGAGTGGGCGAGTGGACTGAATGAATCGCTGCTGTTTAATTGGCGCTCAGAGCAGCAACACGTCTGTCACCAGCCCGGCAACATGGCACAAAATGTCTTTTCTCACCGCCCTCTTGATACATGCAGCCCTTGGGACATTTGCAGGATTTGATTGTCTGCAGAGGCAAGGCAAAAGAGGGAAGAGAAGAGAAAAATGGAGCAATATCAGGTTGTACAAAAAAGGAGGTGGTGCTGGGGGGGAAAGTGACCTGTTTTCTAATATACCTGCAGCTGCTCTCTGATCAAGTAACATGTTTTCTAACAGGAAGAGGTGGCAGAGAGGGATTCATCATGTTCATGCGGCGTCCAGATCTGTATAAGTGTCAGTAATTAGAATTTTTTTCCAGCCAAATGGACAACAATCAAGAGTTTCTTTACCCGATCAGATCACAACATCTATAGGGAAAAAAAGTCTTATGATAGAAGAAGATCTTCTCGAAAGCCTTAATGTGGAAATAAAAATCATTAAGAATGTTGGCAAAATAAAATAATCAGCTACTGGTACATGGCTCTCACCTAATGGTGCTAACATGATTATAGATAAATCAGCTTTTTAAATACGACCTAATAATGATGCGAAGGTGAAAATACTGCAAAGATACAGCGCTGTTACTGTACAGCAATTAATATTATCTCACAGTAATGGCATGTCCCAAAGTTTACTAATTAAAGAAAGATGTATTTTTAGCTAGATTTAATGTTGTGCAACATCCACACAGTTCAAGTGAGAACCACTTAAGTTATAGCAGCTATAATCATCACTCTCTTGACAACCTTTCTGAAACTGGCTCACCACCTCAACACCTCACTGGAAGATTTTTTTGGTTGGTATACATTGTCTTCACGTCCTGTTCACACAAAAGTCTGGAGTAGTAAACCTTAGTAAACAAACACAACATACAGGGCTTGCTGTGCTGACTCGTGAGACACAGCACAATGCTTGTCAGCCTTGCCACATTATTTGCTCGTGATGAAAAGCATTGTGTACCAACAGAAACGCAGAGAAGTAGAAAAACAACCAGAGCACAGCGCTATGCTTTTAGTCTACATTCTTCACTTTTTACAGAGTTCCTAAACGGAACAGGAGAGCAGAGTGTGTGACAGTGTATGACAGCTCACCCCGCTCTCCTCCTGTCCCTACAGCTCTCTCTCAACCTCAGACACCATCACACACACTGAGATTTGATGATCTTAAAGCAGACACATGAAGCCCAATGTGATGATTCTGGGATTGGGATAGCAGGATGTTAATGCTTATGAGGTTTGGGTTTTGGGTCTTCTAATGCTTATGAGGTTTGGGTTTTGGGTCTTCTAATGCTTATGAGGTTTGCTTTTTTTTTTTTACCTTAAAGAATAGCTGCCTCCATGATGGGGTGATCTCCGGGCTCGAAGCTCACAGTGGAAATGAGCGCAGTGCTGCAAACTCTGTGGCCGTTTATGGAAAGTTAAGTTTAATAGGTTGTTAGCTTGGCTGGAGCTGTAAATTACATCAGAAAAGGCTCTTTAATGAAAAAAAAAACAGAGGAAGATGGAGAACAATATCCAGAACTTCAGAATGTTCAAACTGCTCCAAATTTCTTTCCAGTCTGTCATTGTTTGCTTTTCATCAAAACCAATCTTCTGTACCACACAGGAGTCAGTTTTTATTCTGACATTAACAGAAGGCAGACAGGAGGCGAGGATTGTTTGGTGAGGGCTGCAAATATTGGCCTAAAATAAAGGAAAAAAGTTTGCTTGTTGGCAGTCCCAAACCTGGTGTTCCAGCTCAACTGTATGTGGTAATTTCAGGAAGACAAGAAGAGGAGGAACTAAGCAAATAACTCTTCTGGCATTTTTAAGCATCTACCAGCCTACTTTAGACAGAGTTAAACAAGGCAGATTTTTGACCCAATAATATTTCAGAAAGAGTTAGTTCACAGAGTAGGTGGTTTGTCAACTAGCTACATAAGAAAAAATCAAAAGAGAAAGCAGTAGATCTAGGACCAGAGCTCCTTGGTGGAGATCGGGTACAAGCCACCAGAATGAACCTTCTCCTGCATGGATCTAACTACTGTAGAAACTACAACATTTGTGTATGTCAGGGGAGGAAAGGAAGCTTTTGGAAACATTTTGGCTCTACCTGTGCCCATGCTTCATTGTCCTCGGTGAAAATGAAGTGACAGTAAACTGGAACAGGACACCAACCTTTCTGTCACCTTCATTAGGATAGCAAGCACATGATTAAATGTCATGCGAATGACTATGCCCAGGAAGAACCTGATCATTCGTTTATCCTGTAAGAAAGATAAAGAACAAAAACAAATTGTTCCCTGTCATCTATAATTAATCATTGTAATGGACTTGGAATGGCCAACATCTTCACTTCCCGCAGAGTAAGCAGCTTTAGATGGCATGGCTTCAGTTTTGGTGCTCATGACCCAGAACAATAAGAGGATACCTAATAAGAGGCTTTAACAAGCAGGAGCAATCAATAATGATAATTGGGCCTTGTTTTTGCCTTTGTGGAGGTGGACATTTGCATCGAAATCTCATTGATTACTAGTCACAGGAGATGGAAAATATTCATTTGGTCTTTTCCGACAGCTGATTAGCCCTGATTCCAGGTGATCCCAGTGATTATTTAGCACCTGATGTGCAATTAGGACCAAAACCATTTGTAGTTTAGGATAATTTAAGTTCCCTTTCAAAAGCTACACTCGATGCTGCGTGACAACCTTATTCTACCTGATTAGGCAGATTGTTGAATTGTGGTTGGAGGTGGACTCCATCGCTGATCACCATCATATAACTGTGAAAACCCTGTCACTACTTAACCACCAGGGCGATGTTTAGGTATAATTTTTCATCTTTTGTTGTATTCATCCAATAAAACCCTGCCATGATCAAATAGACCTGAAGTGCAATGGATACAAAACGCAAAGGTTATCCTTGACAGACTGAAAAATGGAAAAATGGAAAAATGGTTCTTACATCAAGAACCTCAACACTTATACAGAGTCATTCCTCGAGTGTTTGAACGTAGGGGGGTTGAGGGGTTGGGGAGCAGGTTTATTTAGTTTAGTTAAAAAAAAAACTTTCAGCTGTAAAAAAAAATATAGTGTACTTTCTGAAAGTTTATGAAATCCGTAAGTCAATCTAAGGAATAATAATTATTAGAAAAATGGTGGCAACACGACAAGAAGATGACCAGTAAATGAGGCATTTTTTAAGATTGTGCTTAGATCTGAGCTGTTGGGGTGTGTGTGTGTGTGTGTGTGTGGGGGGGGGGGGGGGGGTCAAAAACTGTTAGTAAATGTGTTATTTTAACAATAATTGGTCCCTCATTAAGAACTAAAGGACTACTACAACCTCATCCAATCACGTGTTAATGCTGGCATTCGCTTTGCCGAGTTGCTTGAAGGCAGAAGGAGTTCCAGAATGTGGACAGCAGTGTGATGCTGATCGCCCTTTTGATTCATGCTTTGATTCATGAGCAGCAAACGCTCCTAAACCCAATAGCTTTACTGTCTGATGCGCTCATCTAGAATGGATGTACTGTAGTTAACTTTCATCATTTGCAAACTCTACTGAAGTGGAACACCATCCTCTTACAGCAAGAACCTATTATAGACAATTTTACACTTTCACTCATTAGTAAGAGTCAGAGGTGCAACAGAGCTTTAAACCTACAAAAAGTCTTTCATATAAGTCTTTCATCAGCTAAGGTAAGTAAGAGTGGGTTTAGGAAACTGGGATGAAGGATGATCAGAGCAATAACAGATGAAGGAGAGGATAAAGAGAATAAGGCTGATAGAAAAAAAAGAAGGACATCTGAGTGGCGCCGGGTTCAGTTCAACCCGTGTTCATTTCCAGAGGCAAGATATTGTTTTTTTTAAAGCTTAAAAAAAACTATATATTTCTTTTAGAATTAGGAATATTGAAATACTTAGAAAAATAAAGATCAGCATAAAGTTCCCAAATATCTATCCTGCTTATTTTATCCACTCAGCTTGAGAGAGAGAAACGTAAAGTCGCCAGCTAGACTAGAAAAATATCTTTAACTTGCTGTGATGGGAAAAATACACAGCTCATAGAAAAAACTTTGCCCACATGGGACACAAAAAACAATGGGACTGAGCAGAACACTGCAGCTTTTACTTACTAATTAATACAGTTATGATTTGCTCACACCTGCTTTTCATTACAGCAACACAGGGATCGTCCATAAATCAGGGAACAGCAGAATGTCAAGTCATGATAATACTGACACATGAAGCACTATAAAGTACTACAAGCTGCGAGAGAAGCTCTTTTCCTGAGCAGATAATGAAACCCCGACCCTCAATCTTAGTGTTCGTCATGAAGGCTGTAATAAAGACGAACAGTAAGAGTAACAGACCAGATAACCTGCACATTCACTAATATACACAGTTATTACACTGGGCATGGTTTAAAACATAGTATGGGGTAAAGGAAAGATCTGGAAACTTCCCCAGCTCAGCATCGATCAGCCACAGGAATGAAGAAGTGTTTATCCCGTGTTATGGTCGCACAGGAGCGCTTATTGAGCAGCTCACGGTGTTTGGCTAAGCGTCAGATTTCGGCCCTCAGCACCTTTATACTGCAATCCAATAAAAGCAGCACCTCAGGCTTAGAGTGAGGCAGAACGAGTGGAACGGGACAGAGGAAGACCTTAGAGGCTCAATTAAAGAGCTCGGGCCGTGACTAATCGCCGCCAAAGGTCGCTGGGAAAAAAGACAAATTTGCAGCAAAGCAAATGCAGCAGCTGACACTTGTTCCATCATGGAGATCGAGTAACTCAATCACACACACACACAGCCTGGACGAGTTTCTCCCAGACAGCAGACGTGCTTCTGCTGAGATAATTAGGACTCAATGACAATAAGTGTGTTTATTGTGAAAAGATAAAGAAATTTTATCAAAATTTTTATTTAAATTAATAAAAACATTTTGTTGGTGAAGAGCCTTTCTTTCTTTCTTTCTTTCTTTTACTATCTTGTGATTAAAAAAGGTGTTCCCCTAGTCACAATAAAAAATGGCCTTCATTGACCTGGATTGTCCTTCACAGGTGCAGAAGCGATGCTCAGACCACACATACTGTACAAACTCTTCCTGTCTTTATTTGGGTTATTTCATAAATTTACATTAGTTAGTCGGTTTAAGATCTCGGAGCTGTTGTGCCCTTGAGTGTTTATTTCACTAAGGGAGCTTGAGGAGAGCACGAGCTGAAATTCCGAACTGTCTCACAGAGACTTTCACTGATCGCTAGACGTCTGAAAATGTCTCAAAACTCAAAGAAAAACAGCAGAAACTCAATGCTTTCTGTCCTGCAGTTTATTATTATTAGTAATATGATATTATTATTATTATTATTATTATTATTATTAGACTTGGAAAGTTTCCAAAGGAGCAAGACAATGGGTTCTCTGTTAAAACCTGAAATGAAGTTGTTGAATCGGCTGTTACTCCACCACAGAACACTGCGCTGAACTCAACTGTTCTTCATTTCCTCCTGTTACAGGATGTTTTTTAATTAATACAATTTAATTGTTTTAGCGCAGCATGATGAATTCGCACCTTCAGGAATGTGGGTTTAAATCTTGGATAGTGTGGAGAGCATGTTTTCTGTTTGCTAAATTGGTTTCCTCCAACAGTCTAGAGATAAATATATCAATAGCAATCAGAGACTAAAGGTCACTGGGGTTAAGGCTGACTTTTTTATATTTACATTTATGCAGTAAATCTTTTACTTCAATTCATTATTAATATTATTATTAGTTTTTGTTTTGTGTGTGTGTGTCCTTGTTGCCTTACTGTTCATAAACCATGTTTGTTTATCTGGCAGAATAACACACATCTCTATTTTATTGTTTGAACTTGAACTACTCTATTATTATTATTATTATTATTATTGTTGTTGTTGTTGTTGTTTTTATTTCATTATTTCTTTTTGTAAACATCCACAGAACTGATAAAAGTTTTATTAAATGAAGTCTACACAATATGACATAAAACGAGGCGTCCACAAGGCTGGACAGAGACGTGTCCTTTAGCTCCTGTTGCCTCTTACCACAAATAAATAAATCTTTACACAATGAAAGAAAATGCACTCTTCCTGAATCCAGAACAAGTTCCATGAGCAGTGTGCATCATGAGAGAAGGTACAGAGACAGAAAGACAAATACAAAAACAATCTGCACTCTGCATAAACACTTCAGCAGAAAAGAAGCATTGTGTTCTGAAGAAGATGTTCTGAGATGTTCTGAAGGAAAGAAATGATGTCTGAAGCACAAATGATCTCAGATGGCAGCGTCTCCAACGTTCAGTCATGGAGATATTACTAACTGAGGCTTTTGCTTATGATGGTTTGTCTCCTGGAGACAAATACTTTAACACAGGACTCTTTTCAGACAGGGTGTGAAGTGATTAGCACTCAGAAGATCTCTTCCAGCCAGAGCAGACCACCCTAAAATATTTCCCATCAGCCCTTGAGGTGAAACCACCAGCGCACGACAGTCTACATCATCTCCACTACACGCTCTGATCTTGTCCCCTGAAGAGCTTCTCTTCATTGAGCACAAGGAGCTGTGATGAGGATTATCTTTTATTTTTCCTGACGACTCGTGAGCTCCCAGATGGAAATGTACATGTCTCCTCAGCTATTAGCACTCATGTCGAGTCTCCTTGAGAGTTGAACGAGATTAAGCTCATTTTCTCCTCCTGAAAAAGGTGTAAGTGTGGTGTAGTGCTCTCTCAACCATTCCTTAGTTAAGTCATGAGGTACACGGATATTTCCAAATATATCTGGACAACTTGATTTACACCACAGGGCTGCTGAGCTCTCTATTCTGGTCAGAAGATGTTGATTTGTTGTTATCTTTTGAAATTTGGCTATTTACAGAAAAATAACTATCGGGAACTCTGTTTTCACCATGATGTATTAATAAAGTTAAGGTGCCATTAATTATGCAACAAATATTTATTAGGCCTTGAAGCAATTAATTGGTTTCCGTACACCTCTTTTACATAAACCTTGAAAAATTAGTGATCGATCATCCAGACGTGTCCATGATCCACCTCTTCATTTCTCCTCGTCTCTGTTTCTGAAGAAGCAGGAGGATTTTATCTTCTCAAAGCCCCTCCAGCAGCGTTCCTCTCGTGGGAGCATGATGTTACAGGTAAACTCCGAGCCTCCTGCTTTTACTCGTCTTTCTGATCTCCCTGTCAGCTTCAGAGCTGCCTAGGGCTACAGCAATGCTTCATGGGTATTCCCAAGGTTCTCGACACACCCACCTCATATAATCAGAATGTGTTAACTGAGATAAACTGGGTTCCGAACCGTCTCAGCCCTGGCTAAACAGGGATGTTTGAGGCGCGGTGAACTCTAAACGACTTCTTAAAACTAAATAAGAATGGAGACTGTTCCATCTGACACATCCATGACAAATGATAATTATAATTATAGCTATGTTATTCCATTTTTATTTTATATTGCATTTTTATTCCCCACTTGCATTACAGTTCTGCATAACTCCATTATTTAACGAGACTTTTAACACAAAGTGACACTCAACACAACACTTGTTCCCTCTTAGTGTAATGCCACATTAATGCTGCGGAGAGAAATCAATCTGTTCAAAATGTGAATGCTGCTACGTATCAAGTTCATAGGATAACGGGGTATGATCACACAAAACCCCTGGGACATACAAAAATGTTGACAATAACAAAATACAATTTTTTTTGGGCAAAACCCTATTTTGTCCAGGAGCCCAGGTCACTTTGGTCATTGAGGTAAATAATATAACATTAATCAGATTCATGTGTGAGTCTGATTTGCCAAATGTGTCCTGGTTGGTGACTCAATTTTTGGGTAAATGATGTAATCGATGTGTTTCACTGCTGCCTCAGAACAACCTCAATCCTGAGCTTGGTTAATTTGGGATTCGTGCTTGATGTTGTTCTCCCACGAGGATGTAGGAATGTTCCTTGTTGTTCCATGACCTTCTAACAACCCAAAACGTTTGACTTCCTCCTAGGAATATCCCCAGGTGTGAAGGTGTGTATGGTTGGATCTACTGTGACCCTGACCAGGATAAAGGAGGTGGGACTAAAGTTCTAAAGCACCGCTGCACTACTCTGAAGATGAAGTGAGGGATTAGTGCCACTGCACCTCCATCAGTAAGCATCTGGGGTCCGTTCTTCGTACGTTGCTTGACACATCCGAGATGAACTAATACATCTAAGATGAGATCATCGTGCTAATTACGATCTGGCTAAGTTGGTTCTTCGAGCACACCTGTTGTTGATGATTAGTATAGCTGGATTGAGTTGTCTAGGATTATTGTGCGTTCGTGCGTTGGTTTAAAAGGCGATATGCATCGACAGTAGAAACACTGATCACAACCTCTTCGATTGGTTGATGAAATGGCAAAAGAGCGAGCTCAAATTTTTTTGTAACACGTGTTATGCGCTGAAATGCCCCCCTGCCATGGATTGCCCCCCCTACATAATCGCTATCAAATATTATATTAGAACATAAATTCATAGGTTAATGGTTTACAAATTATATGAGACAATAAAATAAAATAAGCAATATGAAAATAAATATGTTTTATAATAAAATTAGTTACGTCCAATTTTTCATTATAACAAGTATTTATTTTTATTATATATAAATGTTTATATACCCCTGATAGGAATGGCATTGTGAACTGAGATCAATATGTCAATGAAAGGCTTCACGGGAAAGGCTTCATAATCAGTGTATTGTTTGAAAAAGCCAGGGAAACCCCTCATGCTGTTCACCTGGACCGGAAAAGCAGTATGTGTACCTCGAAGGTATTACCTGACTCGGACAGAGACAACACCACAAGTAATGGAAATGTGGAGTGCAGGAGCATGACAAGCAGCGTCATAACCGCACTAGTCGAGCTGCAGTGAACCGTGCTTGGCAGCGCCTCTGGCTTCATCCATGTAAACAATCCGCTAGGACGTGGGAGGGCACAAGGAAACCACAAAACACACACTGCTCAGACTCTACACTCAACATGTCCTCATTCAAGAGCCTCGCCGGTCCAACAGAGGAGGCGTGAGGGAGATGCAGATAATGAGGCGAGATACGAAAGTGCTGAGGATAAGGAACAAGAGTCAGGTTTAACAAGTTTATTCTCAATAAGAGATTCTCTATCCTGATTGGTCAGAAGGAGTTGGTTTATCTTTTTAGAACAGCAGCTCTGACAAAAATCACAAGCTTATGTTAACAAACTCTATATTGTTTCTATAGTAACAGCTCATTAACAGGAAGCTGTATGGCAGGACGTGCTGTTACAGGAAAATAATCAACATCAGGTGTTCACAGTGACGGCGCTTCATCACACCACCGGTTTGTTCCTCCAGTCATTCTGGAGTCTTTACGCACAGATGAACTTCAGTGACAGACAGAACTCATGGCTCAATCTT
>JAQMYG010000009.1:3253152-3264383 GCA_030014215.1 Clariallabes teugelsi | reverse complement strand
AAATCACTGAAAGGAGGACATGCCGGGAAGATTGATGTCAAGTCTCTGAGTCTGGAAGTCAAGATTCTTCTGTTTTGGCTGTACAGAAATATCTGCATCATTTCCTCTTCTCTTACGTATTAGATTTTTTAGTAGGTTTATTTTATATAAAACAAGGAGACGAGAACAGTGCAGTAGGATGCTGGTAATCAGGTGAAAAAAGCAAATAATTAGCAATCAGAACTGGAGGAAATAAAAAGCCAAAGACAAAAAAACAAGCAGAAGATATAAAGGTTAAGAGCTGGAGTCATATTATAAGAAGGCGAAACTCCACAACAAGCAGCGTGTGAACCAGGAAGTCGTGTGGATTTAAGTCAGGAAGCAGATTTACAGAAATGTGAGAGTTGTAAAAAAGTTCCAGTACTGGGTAAGTACTCAAGTGAACTTACAGAGACACAGACATATGGGGTAATGTGTTTTAGCTTGTTCTTACTTTCCCAGGCTCCATGTTCTGCTGGATGATGAGGTTCACAGGGATTGGCTTCTGAAATCAGAAAAAAGCACACTCGCTGGGATATTGTTAGGAAACAAAAAAAAGTTTGCATGTGAGCAGCATGTGGTGTTTTTATATAAAGCAGTTATTCTGAGTTTCAAGGCCTGCTTATTGTCTGTGCCTCCGTTAGTGCTGGATTTAATTACTTCTGTGCTCCCACGCCAACGGGTCCTTTTTGTTCCCTCGTCAGGTATTCTGCCCTGTTCTCACATTATTTTATTGCGTCTGTCCGTATGTGTGTGTGTGTGTGTGTGTGTGAGTGAGTGATGGATTTGTCTGAATAACAAGCCATTTTCCCCATTTGAACAGATCTCCTCTGCCTCAGGGAGCAAAGAGCGAGCCTGTGCTTTGTAGCCAGATTGTCAACCTATTGTTTCTCCGTCGTCACACATCATCAGAAGCTCCTCCAGCCGACATACAATTTTTACCTGAAACAATCAGTTAAAAATAGGCTCGGTGCTCGTTTTCCCAACTGCCAGTTCCACTGAGACTTCTGTGAAACAATTATTAAAGAAAGAAAATAAACATACAATACAATCTCCTGGAGTAAAATCAGCTCCATGTGTTTAGAATGAAACAAGAAGGAATGACAAATGGGAAGGTATAAATAAAAGGAGGGGAAAAAACAATATGTACCAATTAATCAGGCATGTTTAGGGAATCACTTGAAAATTTAAATTAGAAAATGAATGATTTATGTTTAAAAATCATACTGGTACTAAAAGTCAGACGTTCGATGTTGCACGTGGTCTCAGATACATGACTCAGCATTTGTTTATTTATTTATTCATTTGTTTGTTTTTGTATTTATTTGTTTGATGAACTGAGACCTCTTACAGTAGATCCTCCCCATGCTTAAGCCTCCCCTGTTCTGTTTTGTTGTCCACAACATTTATGCGTCGTCTCTCGGTCTGCATCACATTTTGCCTCCACAGACAAAGAACCTGAGAGTTGCTGTAGGTACACAGCTTCAGGTTTATGTCACAGAACAGAAAAACAACTTTAACGGCCTTTGGGTAAGGTCTGGTCGGCTCGTGTTTGTCCACGACGAGGTCAGCAATTTTAGCTAGCAAGATGACAAATGGACTAATAGAGCCTCTGTGCTATGGCTCTAGCAGTAATGCTACTGAGAGTTGTTAAGCAGCAGTAATAATTGTGTTGAGTCTGTAACAGAAGTAATATTTACTGTAATATACTGGATGTAGGTGTGTTTTGTCTTCACCAACCACTAACATGACCATAGAGTTTACTGATCAAAAACAACAAATAGTAGCATCATGTTAAGCAACCATGTAACATTATACATAGTAACTGATGAACTCTGGTAAAGGAGTCAAAGTGTAAAGAGCAAGCCGTCTGAGAAAAGACCAGGCCTAACATTTCCACAGTCACGTGATCAGTAAAGCAAAAGTACACGCTGGATAAAATAACTAAATGTGTTTGATGGAGTTTTGGAGAATGTGAAATGAAGGAAAAATGGATGCTTACAGTCTGTTGCAGTTTCCCCAGCAGTCATGGACTTCTATTATAATGCACTGTAGACAACTACAGCAGCGGTAGAGATGCTGATGATGACAGTGATGATGGTGTAAACTGAAAATGTTTTGTTTTTAATGCTTTTCATCATCAAGGCTCAGTGAGCAAAGAATGCTCCAAGCTCCTGCAAGTGACTCTCTACAAAAACAGAAAGAAAGACAACCACAACCAACCAAAACTCAACCAACATATTATTCATATTAAATGTAATGTTTAAATTGCCACAAACATAACTGCTATATAATAAGGACAAAACGGTGGGTAGTGGATTTATAGAGTTTTGCAAAAATCACACAAATTTACACTGATTTGGGAGACAATCGTTTGCCATTTGTGCTTTTTAATATGCTTGCGTTTCAAAATAAACATGCACCAAAAGATTTTTCTCCCAAAAACTGCCAAAATGGATTTATCTCAATGTGATATGTGTAAACACAATGTGATTATCTCAATGTGCAAACACCAAAAGCACTGAGGTCATGTGCATCAAGGCACAGAATGTGGTGTGGTTCATTACAAAAAAAAGACTACAAGTGAAACCACTGTAAATGCTCTATGTGATCAAGAGAGAAAATAAAATAATCATACATCAACAATTCAAAATTTTGAAAAACAAAACCATGCGTTACTTTTTAAATCACTAGAGGAACTAAAAAATATCACACATAAATCTCTTAAGGAGAATGTGTTTGAGACCAAATTCAGACACATTTTAAAATGTCCCATGTGATTACTGGTGTGTATAATGAATGTGACTTTTCTGTAACGGATAACGCAGGAGTTCCTCCTATCCAAACTGGAGAGCAGGTGACCATGTGATGTTTTAGAGGAAGGCTGTTTGTTTATGTTCATTATCACATTCATATAAAGTAAAGGAGCTAGCAGGTCTGGTGTAAACTCCACTGTGCTGCCATATGATTTCTCTCAAACCTTCCACTTTTCCCATTAAAACTCTGCGACTTCAATATGTATGAGAAAAGCACAAATACATATGAGTTTTATTCTTTGCATCGACTTTTCCAGCTCCCTGTTGCCTCGTCCTGTCTAAATTATTAATTTTTGGTGAATATGTTATTGTATTCGTTCAGAGGACTAGGCTTTCTCCTCACCTCCGTGGAAATTGAATCCCGTCACCGCTGGCAGTGAGGCAGACGCTCAGCTCCTAATGGATCGAGTGCATATTGAACACTTCAAGCTTTCCTCGAGGTGAGGTGCAGCTTAGCGGAGGAATTAGACGAGAGAATTGAAAGTGGAGAGGAGAAATAATCGCCAGGATGAAAGCGCTTATCCAACGCTGGCTCTTTAGATGGACAGAAAGTAATTAATTCAATATGGCAGAAATTTGGAGTGAAACTGAAATATAAAGCACATTTTCTAAATATATATTTATATATCATAAGCGTTAATAATAAAAAAATAAAAAAATTGGTATTTGCTAAATTTCACTTCTTAAACTGCAAAGGGAACCAGAACCTTCCCAGAACCTCCTGTGGTGGTGGAGTGCTTGAGTTTGTGGTTGTTGTTAGAGGTTCTTATAGTCAGGGACAGCTAGTATGAAAGTGTTAGCATGGCTGTATATGAATAAATCCAGCAGGATATTGTTTCAGTTTGGTCCTAAAATTGACTTATTTACAGTTATCAAATCTGGTGGATTTTTGCGAGACCTTTCGGCTCTGTACCTGATCTACACACAGACAGGAGACAAAACTCAAGCATTCCTGTGCTCTAATGTCATTTATGCTGTAATATAGAAAGGCTTTTAGCAGCTCAGCCTATTAAAACCATTAAAGCACAAAATACAAACAACACAGCCTCCTACAGAATACCAAGGATATGGGATGATGTATGTCTAGCTATTGAAGCTCACACGTTCTTTTTATTCTCACACTGAAAATAAAATCCGCAAATTAAACACATTATAAAGTGGAGATTTAAGCAGCGCTCACGATATGTTAACGCAATTATTCCAGTCTGTGAGGA
The DNA here is from genome assembly GCA_030014215.1 of Clariallabes teugelsi. Taxonomy (NCBI): domain Eukaryota; kingdom Metazoa; phylum Chordata; class Actinopteri; order Siluriformes; family Clariidae; genus Clariallabes; species Clariallabes teugelsi. Next base: position 3,260,335 of record JAQMYG010000009.1, on the reverse strand, counting down.
ATCTGCCTTTATACACAGGGTGTGTTTGGAGCCATTATGAAGGGTTTATATCTGTAGTAATGATGGTTATAGCTCTTTGTGAGGAGAAAATGTTGAAGCGCCCAACGCTGCAGAGTTGTTGCTTGCTTTTATTTGCATGCAGTTATTCAAGCACGCTCTATTAACTCGATGAATTGCGGTAATGAATGGAGAGTGTTTACATGGCCATGAGATTCAGTGAATCTCAAACTGTTAATTTCAAGTCACTACAATCCATCCATTCCATCAAATACCAGGGCGGGGGAGGGGGGTATTATGTCTGGAAACTGGAGGTGAGATTTAAACCCATAACCTTTGATGTTTGTAGTAACAGTAGCATGTTGCATGTTGACTGTCATCATTTCCGCTCTCACAGCATCATAGGTTTATATTAATGTGCTCGTTCTAATACATTATCTAATATGTTAATGGATCTGTTCTACTAGAGTCCTACTGGAAGCTCCGACAGTCCAAATTACAGAAACTCATGTCGGGAGTCTCCGTGCCAGAGGGTAGAACCAATACACGGACGCCGCTGCCAGGAGCTCCATTACTGCTCTCACCAGGAATACCTGAAAAGGAACCTCATCGTAAAGCTAAATACCTGCTGCTATATAAGGTTTGGAGAGGTTTTGTTTTCACTAAGGTGTCAGATTGAATCCCATTACAGTACCTTGCTCTGTTTACAAAATTTTGCAATAGATCAGTTCAGTAATGTCTCCAGTTATTTTAAACATCATAGACGGCTCACGGTCTGTAACAGGAGGCTCTGAATAATTTCCTCCAATGTACAGTAAGCTGCTTCATGATTTTTTAGAGAATCTTATTCGCTTTTTTCTTTCTTTTTCTTATTTAAAGAGGCAATTACTTGATTAAAAGCTTTTAAAAATCTTTGGAAAAAGTTATCTTGAAGAACAATCCACCACCTCCGCTATAAGTCTCAATAATTAAACCTGGGGAAATTATCCATTGATGGGAAGCCATAAAAAAATGAATGTACTCTACAGTATATACTCTATATACTGTAGGAGGATCCCTAGAATTATGGAGATGATTTCTGATTTATACTGAAAAGGTTTCTGTAAATATAATACACATGGTGATGGTGATTCAGTGCATCTATATATCTTTTGTATTTTGTTTTTTCACACACACACACACACACACACACACACACACACACACACACACACACACACACACACACTGCTTGTTCAAAGAAAAGACGGATAAGAGTACTTTAGCTCATACCAACCTCTTATCACTGCATAAACTAATCCATCTTAATTTCTTGCCTATACGTATCTCACGCACCACTTCACAGCTCTCCTCACACACCTGAAACTGGCACATGTTCAATTTACTAAAAAAAAGAAAAAAAAACAGATGTCTAGTCTCACTTCAGTCAAAGCATCTTAGAATGTTACTGCCACCTAGTGTGTGTGACACCGGGGAAAAGAACTGCTGCAGTTCATAAAAGAACAGACGGTTCACTGGAGTATAAAAGGAAGTCGAACAGCGAGAAATGAATATGTCCGATTTTAAAAGAGATAAAAGAGATTTCTCAGTCCCTCGTCTGATACTCGTCTGGAAATGTTATAGTTCTGTATAAACGTTAACCATTAAATAATGCAGATTGTACCAGGTCCTAATGAAAGTACCTTAAACCTGACACAGGTTCTTTATTTATCATTAAATCCATAAAATCCACCAAAGTTGGACATGGAGCAGTGGTGCCTCAGGGGTTACGACTCTGGGGTAGGGGAGAGAAGGTCATGAGGTCACGTTCAAACACTGTGAATCTGTATGTGTGTATCGCAATCATGCTATCTGGAACTATTTAGTTTTTCAAGTATTCTTATCTGTGTCTTTGAGTTTCAAAACATTTCTGTTAATTATTAATTATTAATTATGGCAATTGAATATTAAAGCTGCAAAAAATACTCAGAGGGAGAAATGTCAGCATGAAGTCACATGCACAACACAACACAAAACTCCAGCTCATAATTGATCTCAACAAGTAGAACTCAACACTAACAGCACTGACAGGGACGCTCGTGTCTCTAACAAGCCCTTGTCCTTTCAGACATTTGTCCTTGCTGTAACTGTGATGCTGTTTGGATCAGCTCCAAAATCAAATCACTGATTAAAATACTAATTTTATATAAATCCCACAAAGCAGTTCTTGAGAAATCACACTGAAGGACAAATGGACAGACAGATTGATGGACTGGCAAACACATGTGCATGGGACTGCTTTCATCAGTTTAATTTTTCCTGGTTTTATTTCCCAAAACATACACACTAACTAGTAGCCTGATGCAACTACAGTAACACACTCGACCAGGCAGTTACTAAGGATAAATTACTGAATGTTTGAATTAAATATGATCTGATCCCTCACTCATATGGAAGTACAAACCTCCTGTATACTTTGCGGTTTTACCGTATTATATGGGATCCCTGATTCTCCTAATCCAGTAGAATGCAATTTCTCCACATGCTGCAGGTCTGTAGGCCTCACTCCTCTTGTACATGTTCCACAATGGACCACAGGATCAAAACACACACTCAGGGAATGTCAGGGGAGCAGAATCCTCAGGAAAAAAGGAGCTACTTGATCAAATGGACCAAAAGTTTCATCTGTGACCATTTCAGTCCTATCTCGGTCATGACAGTATAAGTGTGTTAAGGTAAAAAAAAAACAACTCTGTTCTGTTTACTCTCCAAGTTTCCCTTAATCCTGTCTGGTCAATGTTCCAGTTCTGGATGTGGATGTTATAATCATTTATAAACAATAAAGCTCCATTGTCATGGCAACTGCATGGCTTTGACCTAAAACACCCAGAGGTCCCATGACTTATAAGCAGTGATTTCTTTTTCCAGGAGATAAAGCAGCGCGGATGGAGCAGGTCCATAGCTGTGATGTTTCATATAAAGGCTGCGTCTGTCATCATGCACAAATAAACTCACTGAGTGGGAGGCAGAACGTGTGAGCTAAAACAGTGAATTAATTTCTGAATAATAATAATAATAATAATAATAATATCATACAAACCACTGTATGTTTTACTTCTTTGATTCAAACACACACTGTTGAATCATTTAATCAGTAACCCAAAAACCATTCCATTAACGCAAGAGCTTGCAAATAAGAATGTTTTTGTTCTTGAAATGGCTGAGACCTTAAAGTATAGACATTAAAGCAGCTGAGCTGTTTTGGCCTGATGAAGCCGCTCATGCAGGAGAATAAATTCCACTATTTCAGAAAGGACTGGTATAAAATTGCTCCTGTAAGTCCAAGGCCAATCAGTGACGGTTTGGTGAAGCTGGTTGTTGCAAAAAGAAGATTCATGTCAGGTTTTCAGGCTTTATTTTTATAAGAGATTTAATACAGAAATGCGGCAGATATAAATAATATCCAGGGTTCACATACCTGAACATATTGGATCGCATATCATGTATTACAGTAGAATACTGATGTATTATATATTTTAAAACAGGTATTAAAAACCCTAAAGATGATTGAAAATGTGAACTCGGCCATTAACAAAAAGCCTCACAGATGATATTAGACTGTATTATTAGATAACTGATACTCGCAACCTGAAGATGTCTCATGAGTCCAAGCATATGGACAAGTATTAATAATTAGGAGCCCAAAGGAAATAAGCCATGCCTGGAGGATAATGATCTGAACAAGTCTTCCTAGCTGGCACACGATACAACAAAGACTTTCAGACCAGACAGGAAAAAAAGACGATGGTGGATGAGGTCAAAATATTTTTTCAGTTCGCTAATAACATGCTTTTTCTCTCTCTCTTTTACTCAGTCATCAGTTTCTTTAGAGAAGATTGAGGTTCGTGATCCTGGACCACTCGAGAGAAAAGCTGCTCCACCTCTCTCATTCTCTCTCTTCATCTCATTCTCTATCCTTTTTTTTAATCCTTTTTTTCTATCAAGATAAAAAAAAGCCAAGCCAGAATCAACAGAAGTGAGAACAGGGATTTCTCACTCAGGATGGTGAGTATAACGAGTCAGTCCTGGGAAACATTCCTTACCTAGACATCACTAATGTTTTACTGTGCCAAAAATTATGATAGACAGCAATACTGTAAGAAAATATAATCTACAAATATGTGTTCCTCCTGGTGTGATGCGTCAATGTGCACTCTGTTAGGTAGAAGGAACAAGTAACACAGAAGGCTCTTTCCTCAGCGCTGATCAGCATGGGTTAAGTATTCGTGCTGCTTAAAAATGTCATTACTTATGAAAAGCAGCCGAGAGGCGTTTATAAATCTTAGTTTCACTGCATGCAAATGTATGTAGATTATAATTCATGCAGGGGAAAAATATGCATCACAAACAGCAAATGTAACAAGTAGTAGATTCAAAATGTTCTCTGTGACTAACTGAATTCTACCAGTATAGCGGTTTAACAAGGTGGAGTGAAACACACACACCAGGTTCCAAAGAAAACAGTGTTCTTTAATTTATATGTTGTAAATAACAGAAAATAAGCTCCATCTCACAGTAGCCAGGACTGCCCGGAACAGGCGGAGGTGTCCAGATGGTGAAGTCAGTCACGGTGACCTATCAGGGTCGCTGTCAGGCAAGAAGCGCTGAGCAAAAGCTGGCTATGTTGGGGATGCGAAAGGACACAGGCTCTTTGTAGGCTGCTTCCTCCATGACAAAATTTTCCCTGAGTTCCTGGAGTCAGTGGCTGCAGGAAATGATTGTGAAATGATAGACTGAAAAAACTACTCATCGCACTGGCCCTTCCTGGCCCTTTCATAGGACGAAGCTGACAGTGAGATGGTTGGTCATTATCCATGTCCAGGCCTGCTGAGTTAGGACGCCCCACCCCTCCACTGTCCACAGCAAAGCTGTCCATGGTGCTGAATGCATACTGTGTTTGCCTTTTGGTGTTTGAGGCCGAGCTGTCCAATGCAAATGGATTTTTTGCAATGTATTAACTGCATTTGTTCTTCTCCACTGAAATGTTCAACTTTGTTGCATCTTTGTTTCATCAGGGGGGGAAAATGACAATAATTCAGTGTACACTTTACTATAGAGATTTACTATATACAGTAGGAACTGTTTGATGTCTGTGTTTATAATTAACTTTGTGGAATCTAAGGCTTAAGTAGAAATACACAGTGAGACTGGGGCTGATTGCTTTCTATCCCAGACTAAAAAAAAAAAAAAAAAAACTAGTCTTACTAATTGTCATGACATATCCAACCTACCTAGACAAAAAGCATTCTCACTTGAAGCACTGTAACCTGCAACAATGTCAACACTTTCCCTACATCTATCTATCTCCACCAAACACCACACTTTACTCTTTCTCATTATTTATATTTGCTTTGGCTTTAGTCCTCTCTGTTTTTTAATGAAACTGGCTACATAGTTGCGACAAAGATTTCTTCCTGGGGTATAAATGAGGCCCAAATTTAAAACTTTTTTTCCCCATTAACTGAAAGGAAAGAATGTTGCTTCATTTCTGCTTTACTTTTTTTTTTTTTTTCCAATTTAGCAAACAATGCTCTCAAACCAACACAAGCCCACTTCCCTTTTATAACAGAAACCTCTCACAAGCCTTGTCATATTATTCTCAGCAACTGCAGTAAAATTAAGATGATATTGTCCTCTATAATCACAAACTAATCTCTGCATTGATAAGATTTTTTTCTTGGACATAAGGCAAAATCCGATGTTATAAACTGTGCCAGGTTTAAATATTTATATAAACAAAAATATGCACAAATCAAATTGGGTGATTAGCATATTAACTTTTCTATATTTCCTTTCTTCTCTCTAATCCAGTTTAAAGCTTGGGTATGAGGCCCTTTAGGTATTTCTCATACTGGCAATAATTACTGCTGATAACCCTGTGCATGAAACATGTAGAGGAGGAGAGAGGAGAGTGGTCTGTACTTGATTGACAGCTACACAGTACAACTCTTGATTCTCTTCTTGAGTTCATGATTCTGATTGGCCAGACAGTGATCATTCTTTTACCGTACAATACAATCAGCCTGCACCAACAGAAGTTCTTTAACTTTAGCCCCAGGGTCCATGCAGTAGGTCTGTGTGTGTTCCTCAGACTCGACTTGTGTTCTCTGTTTCATAAAAAAAAAAAAAAGAAATCGATTAATTCAACAATCGGAAAAAAACCCTGGTTAAAAATAAAAACCTAAAAGTCAATTGGAACAATTGGAGACAGTAGGAAAAGGTAAAATAAGCCGGTGTTCCTGTTGCTCTACATGCCATAGCCAAGTGAAGGAACTTAGGCCCTGATTCCACTGGGCTGAATTGGCTACTGACCTCTCCCGAGGCCTCCAGATTTAAAATTGGCTCTGAAGTCTTTGCGGTCTGTACCAGTTTGGTTAACTTTTCATGCATAGCGATCCCCAATCGAGCAGTTAACAATGGAAATAAATTCGTAAGGACAGGAAAACGGCTCTACAGCTCATTTTAGAGCAATTTAAGCAATAAGGACGTGTTATTGACAATAACGTTTCAATATCCAGCCGTTAAGGAATTTAACAGTGTTCTACTGAGCCCTAAATAAATGATAATGAAACCGGTAACGACACTACCATCATAAAGAGAAATTAAAACAATGCTACTGACTATTATGAACTATTACGGAGGTGTTAACAATATGATAATGACATCATTATGCTGTGCTATGCTATTTTGGTATCTACTGTATTTCTTTTTGTTATATAAGTATTGTTTGACTGAAATAAAGCTGCTCACAGCGCGCACACTTTCACTTTCCAAAAGGCAACATTTATTTAGCGAGTACATATATTTCAGTTTTGTTGTTTTTATGGGGTACTATTATTGATTTTACATTTTGTCTGCTTTGCAAAATTGCCACTCTTGACTGAAATCAAGCTGTTCATATCGGCTTTTACAAAATGAAAGTGCATGTGATGTGAGCAGCTTTATTTTAGTGATAAATTCACAACCACATTCCAGCCATTTGTGGTCAAATAATTATTCAATGCTGGACACAAACAGCAATAAAGCATGATTATTATTATTTGAATAATAAAAAGCCTGTATGTAATTATTATTAGAGATGTTCCGATACCATTTTTCCCCTACCGATACCGATTCCGATACTTGGGCTCAGGGTATCGGCCGATAC
>JAQMYG010000009.1:3195204-3220445 GCA_030014215.1 Clariallabes teugelsi | reverse complement strand
TTCTCTCCTTCAATGATGATACTTCTTTAACTGCGCTTTCTCCATTCAGTATTATTATTATTATTAGTAGTAGTAGTAGGGCTGGGAATTTATTATTATTGCTATTATTCTTATTACTGCAAAAAGATGAAGTACAACAAAGAATACAAAAATGTATGATAAGTTAGCCTAACACAATATTGTTTTATTGCGTATACGTGCTTTAAATATACACTAAACAATAAACACTTCCCTTCGCTTTTTGATCTAAAGGCTGATAAACGCGTGCGCAGATATGAGCAGATTTATTGATAAAAACGGCAGACATACTTTCCCAGAAATGCAACAAACACAAAAATATATGCGTCTCGCTGAATACAACGCAACAGCACGCAGAATCCCTAGATTTTTACTGTTTCTCCATTCATTAGTAGTAGTTCACTAAAAAATGCTGGGTTTCTGTAAACACATTATGTTGTTTATGCTGGGTCGAAATTCTGTGTTGTTTCGCGTACTTTAATCACACTGTTGGGTTGCTTTTGCTATAAATACTAAAAGTGCTACATGATTAAACTCAATGCAAAAAAAGGAAAAAGGAATGTCTTTGTTTTCTTCCTAGACCTTTTGTCTGCATCACAATGAACTGAAGCTCAGCACGTCTTCTTTCCTTGTTTGAATCTGTAATATTTAAGTGAAATATATTTCGCGTATAGGCCTAATTAATCATTTTTATTTATAGACAGATGTAGTGTGTTTTATCTAGAAGCAATTTTGGCTGGTTTCAAAACACAATGTTTTTAGGAGATTTGATCTCCAGACAATCCCCAGACGCTCTGAGCTCATGTCCCAGCCCATCTAAAATTGATGCCAAATTATTTTTTATAGTCGAAATATTTTTTCCTAAACTTGTGCTACTGTTGTTTACTTACAATCTTTGTTAATGTAAAATTTTAATTTAAATAAGGTTTAAGCAACTGTAGGTAGGCAACTACCGCCTGCTCGAGTGTAATTCATAAATTATGTTTAGAATAATGAAATGAGATGCCCTAAATCATGCTTTAAAATTAATCTAAAATTCATTTAAAATCGACGTGTGTAAACCCGATTTATCTATAAAAATGCAGACATACTCCCCCAGAAATGCAACAAACACAAATATATAGTATATAAAAATATATATATAATTAAATGATGCAACTGTATCAAATAATACAAAAAATTATTTTAGTTTAATTCAATGTTTCATTTATTTTATATTTAACAAATGGTCACCTTCGGATTATATAGTTCTGTCTGACATTTTTTGTCAAAATTGAGTTATTTGCATGTTCTTATTCTGTGACAATCTATTTAATTATGTGAAGTTGTCTACATTTTGGATCTCTTTTGAACCCAGTAAGAGTGTCAATTTTACCCATTGGTTGTGTCAAATAAAATAACCCAGAATTAAGGGTTAAATGGTTAAACCCAGCACGGGGGTTAAACCAACCCAGCTCATGTTCTGTCAAATAGTGACCCAGCGGCTAGGTTAGGATTGGGCTTTTTTTTTTTTAACCCAGCAATTTTCAGATGTGTGAGCAGATCTTCATCAAGTGACAAAAAGAACTTGACTCCATTGAACATGGAATGGAGAGGAATCTAGTTATTCACTGGAAGATAGAGATGTGAAGATGACCAGTAAGATAGTAGTTGTGTATAAAGAGTAAGCTAGTGTGAAAATCTCAGTTTCTGACAAACTGCTGGATCTGAATCCAGAAAGAGACAAAAATCCAGTCTAGTAATTCGATCACACCCAATGACTGCACCTGTTACCTGTTAAATCCTACCAGCTCACTCAGATCTAATCTTTACTCTATTTACTGTAGAAAAGACCAGAAGACTGAGTCACAGTTCACCAGCTTTTGGCTTTTGCACTTGTAACATTCTGGTCACCGAAGCAAACTCTATATTGATGATCCACTGCTACACTCCAGTCTATGCTAGAAGATGGTTTGTCCTGGAGCCTGGATCATTTCATTATGCGCCTCTGGTCTTGACATCTTTATTGCTGCAAATGCATCATTTTTTCAGGTCCATTTTTCAGGGAACACACTGCAGACCTCAGTGGAAGTGTTGGGCCCACGAAGCTCTGAAAATGTCATGAAGAGCAACAATGATAGAAAATTTATGAAGCAGCTTTCATATCAGGTGACAGCAAAAAGAATGGCACAAATTAAGGCGAGAAAATAGCCAGCGAAAATATGAGGCTTTCTCTCTGTTAAAACAGGAGCTCGGCGCTTTAAAGCTCTCTGCTAACACAACCTGAGGCTCTACTGTGTAATTATTTAACACTTAAGCTCATGAGACTTGATACAACAATGTATTTTTCATGTTTTATATGACAAATTATGCCTTCGCTTAGAGGGTTTAGGCCTATAAACGCAGTAATTATACCTAGTTGTCTGGCTCCAAAGACTGGGTCAAGGATAAATATTTAATGATTTATGAACATATTGTTAAAATATGAAACATTTTCCAGCACTTAGTTTTAAAGCGTATATGCATAACAAAAAAAATGGTGCCTAAAAATGGTGCCTATAAATGAAACTGCATATTTCACAGATTTTATTAAAAATTGTCTAAAGGATGTTCTTTTGTATTCAGTGTTCACAGAGCTGGCACTAGTAGATAATTATAGCCTTAAGAAATAGTCTGAGTTTAGCCACATTTATAAGTCCGTCGTTAGTGTCTTTGCTAAATTATGCTTTTATTTTGCTAAATACTGTAAAGAAATGTGGGCAAATAACCAGATTATCCTTAAAAACCTTGCAGTGTACTGTATATAATTATATTATCTCAGCTCATCCTGAAACACATTTTATTTTATTCAGTTACAGTACACATCGTTCTCTTATGCAGTTCATGTCCCTTAATATTCACTCAGGCTCTAACAGGGAATTCCTCTTTTGTGTGTCAGTGGAACGTGCCTGTTCATGTGCAAAGAGAGAAGATGTGTTACAGCTGTACAGCTCTATCATGAGGTCCGTGGTCTCTTGGCACAAACCGGCTGAACATGTGCAGCTAATGACCGCCCTGCTTCCCTGTAATTTAAAGATAAAGATGTGCTCTCATGTCAGATGTGAAAGTGGAAGAGAATCTTAATAAGCGGAAGGTTAAACAAAGAGCAGCACCACTGACAGCACAGAGTTAACAAGTGTGCCCTATGCTCAGAGATGCATTCTGTCAAACCCACAACTGGCAACACTGCTGCACAGGGTCTAGAAGAAGAGCTTCAAGAATTAGGAACTGGTTCAGTGTGGTTCCTGTTATAGCTAGAGTTTCTCATGACATGAAGTTTAAAATCAAGGAAACCATGAATCAAAGTCAATTTGTAACATTACATGGCTTCAAGGTTAAATGTCTTGACAGGTCTCATGCTCCCTCAGGGTGAGTCAAGATTTCTCTTTCCAGATCTGGTCACTCTGGTCTCTTTTTCTTATTTGAAGTTAATTAGATAAAAATCTTGAGAGAACTCAGTTATGCTGCGTTTGTGTGGGTGGGCCTCAAAATAATGAATTGTAGTAATTTGACCAAATAAATTAGTGAGTTAAAAGTGTGAGATTATAGTTTCCAGACAGAAAAAAAAATGCAAAACACATCTTAATTACTAAGGGTAATGTAACTGATGAAACCTGAATAAAAACTGTATAGCACCCATGTATAAACTCCCATAATATCAGTGATACAATAATGGAAGTGATACAAGTGATGATACAGTGCCCTAAGTGATACAATACTAAGAGAAACAAAAAAACACTTTAGTGTATTACAAATACAGTATATTAAAATATTTGATAGTACAGTGTAAATATACTAACAAAAAGTCGTATCATCAGTTAATATATAAAAACTATACTAATGTCATGCTTTTACCAATTTTGGGATTAAACATTAAACATACTTTAAAATAATTGTATTATAGTACACTTTCCAAAAATATATTATAGTAAAATATCCTTTAAAGGTGCCAAAGCACACTTAAACACATTTAAACTTTGCTTTTCAATTTATTTTTGGCATATTAAAAAAAAATATGACCGACATAATCACTGTAACAATGTACTGAAAGCATACTGTACATTAGTATGCAAATTTTAATATACGGTAGTCTCAGTATATTTTTAGTTAAATTAGAATGTACTAATTCATGCTTATATTTAATGTACTACTCTCAAACTCGTTTTTGTGTGCTGAAACTCACTTTTGTTTAAGCTCATTTATGTGTGTTTGAACTTTGCCACTATTCCAGCCAACCAGAGACTAGAGTAGGGTCAATACCAGCCAATCAGAGGCAGGCACATTTGGACTGCCTATCTATGGCTGGCTCCGCTGGTCTTCGCTTTTACTTTGAATTAAGCGGCTGCATTAGTTCTTATCGTTATTATTTTATTTTCCTCGGCATAAGGTGAATTTCATGTTAGTTTAAAATTAAGGTAAGAATTGCCATTTACATGATCTTCAAACAAGAAGCCCAGTTACAGAGTTTCACTGCTGAACCTGACACAAATTAAAAACAATGATGTAATCAGAAAACTACTTCTAGCAGTATGTTGTAACCTAATGAGAAGCTTTTCTCTTCTGTTCAAACTAAATATGAAGCTGTTACTAAGCATCCAAAGCTTGATGTTCTTTACACATTCCTCATCTAATTAAGACTTAAGGCTGTCACAGAATTTGCCATCTACTTCAGCTGATTTGTGTAGTTCTGTGTCATCAGCATAAACTGGAAGAAGATAAATCTATATTTAGGAATAAATTTGCTATGGGCAAAATATATAAGTAAAAAGAAGTTTTGGCTCTAGAACAGAGACTTGTGGGTCCCCAAAACTTTACTTACAATCTTAACAAACAGATACACATCACTCAGCTACAGTAAGTGCTAAAAGGACAGAGTTGGTTTTTAATTTGGTATTGAACATCTGTACAAATGGCTAAAATTTATAATGCCTAGAGTCTATATGAATTAATCAGCCTAAAAATAGAAACATTTGCTTGCTTGTTTAAATATCAACTCAAACAAGCACTATATTCATCTAATTTAATTTTAATCAACTTAATGAAAATCAGGTGAATGTCAGCTGCAACCATACGACTAGTGTTAAAAAAGCTTTAATATAAGATTCTTAGAAAAACAAAGAAAAGTCCAAAAACACAACAACAGAGATAATGGACTATCATGACATCGCCACTTAAGCCAACAATTGTGGAAAATATTAAATGAATTATTATTACATTTCTAAAATTAACCTATGTGCCCTATACATAATAACATGACATGAACAAATCATATAAAGGATAACACATACAGTTTAAGTGAAACCACATGGCCCACCTGAGGACAAACAGTCCTGTAAAAATTAATGATCCTTGTATAAACAATCATATGGGAAAATATGCAACAAAAAAAAACAAGCAGTTTAAGAACTTTTGAAAAATAGAAAATTTAATGGATCGTGTGTAAAGAATCACATAAAATAGTGGAGAGGAACGAAAGAGGAGAAAAGAGTGGAAGAGCGGGAAGTGTGAGAGAGAAGAAATAAGTGAAGAAGAAAAAGAGAAGGACAGCAGAGATGGAAATAGGAGAGGACAGGACAAAGGAGAGAAGAGGACCAGGGGAACAGGAAATGGAAAAAGATGAGTAAAGAGAATGGAGGTGTGGATTAAAAAATGGAAAAAATAGAAAGATGAGAGCAGGGAAATAAAAATGAGGAAATGGGAGAGAAGATGAGAAAATACAAGAGAAGGGAATGAGAGGGGATGGAAAATTAATAAAGAAGGTGGAATTATCTTCTCTAACAGAAATGTCTATAGCAGTCAGGTATGAGGTATAAGGGTGAGACTGAAAATATTTTATATATGATTAAAATGCTCTTAATAAAAGAATCAGATGAATGTAGGAATGGACGGTTTGAAGTTTAATAATGTCATATGATTATAGGCTGCTCTTTTGTAGACTTTAATAATGATTTTTTTTACAATGAGATCAGTGAAATCCTCAATATATTTTTCATATTTCATCTTCGGAAATGAGGATGGAAAATAATCTTTGTCTGGTGTCGCACATACTTGTTACTGATCCAGAGATTACACACAAATTAATCTTTTGATTTCAACTAACCAAGCAACAGTTTCCCTCTTTAAAACTATTTCATATTACAATAAGCTGAATTTCAGTAAAAAAAAAAAAAAAAAAAAAGGACTCATTATGTATTCATGAATATGCATTAAAACTGTCAGAATGCATGAACAGAACAATTTCAAACTCCCTCTAAGTTACAGTAAGATGCTCCAGTCCTCCAGAGTCAGCTTCATGTTTAATGCAGAACACAATCGAATCTTTGGAGAGTTACACACAAGGAAGTAAGAAAGCGTGGGAATGTGAAAGATGTAAAAATCCAATGTGTTTCCTGCATTACTTATTTTTCACCTCAGGTAAATTATGCAAACAGCTTGTAGACTTGTACCACTCAAAGAGAAACATTGCTCATGTAAACTGTAATATCTCAGGGCGCTACAATGAGGATGTATGGGGAAAGAATATATATAAATAACAATGTTTATGCTACAGTCACAATGTTTATGCAAATCAGATACAGTTTATAAACCAGATAGAAATGAAAATGAGAGCGAATCGATGCTGACATGCCCCATAGCACCTCCACTCTCAACCCTACTGGGTCATTAATATGGTAAAGAGTGATAAATACATACAATGTCTTTTAAATTTTGTTTATTAGCTCTGACTAGACAAGGCTCTTCAACAAAACTCAGTGGATGCTTTACAGAGTGCTATTCAGAAAAGCAACCAAGAGCCCAAGGGAATTTTCAACTGGATGCCCATACCACCATGCTTCACTGAGCACTGGTGGGTTTCTGCTAAATAAGTTCCTTCTAAGTTGCAGTCCACCTCTCCTGGTTTTATTGTTTACTCAGTCCTTTTTTTTATTTGCAGTTCACCCCTACCTGTTTAGTACTGTATGTTCCATCTTCTGTTATTCCAATCAGCTCCACCAGTCTTCTTAAACTCTCTGCTCTATAAAAGCCACAATCACAGTTCACTCTCTGCCAGATTGTCTCTTCACATCATGTACAAGCCTGCTAGCTTTTATTCTGTCTCAGTAAATTCTTGTCTAGTCAAGTTTGAACAAGTTTCTGACCTTCTGGACTGTTTATGGGAATTGAAATTTGTCCCAGCCTTCAAGCCTGCTTAATATTTCCTGTATTGTCTTACTATATTATTTCCAATAAAAAAGATTTAAATAATTAAAAGAATCTTACCGTTTCCTTAGGGCAAATTTTGCTCAAGTTGAAGTAGAAGTCCTCCGTGTACTTGTGTACTTGAGTAAATTTACTTACCTCACACGTATCAAAAGTACAAGGCTTGTATTAAAATCTCTCTCTCTTTCTTTCTTTCTTGTCCCATTTGTCTTTCTGTTTTCGTCTCTGTCTGCAACCATTTCCACTTTTCATTTCTTTCTTCTTCTCAAACACCTGTTGCATTATTAACTCATTTCAAAGGAAAGGCAAATCATGCAATTCCGCATAACAGTCAGTAGTCTGTAAAATTCCTGCATTCCATTAGTGGAACCTCAGTTCATGAACGTAATTCATTCTTAAATTCTGGTCGTAACCTGATTTGGTTGTACACCTTTTGACTTTTTCCATAGGAATACATGTAAATAGAATGAATCTGTTCCGCATCACTATGAATTATATTTAACTTTTGATTTATTTTGTTTATATCACAAAATATAAAACAAAGTCTTAATTATACAAAATAATACAGCACTAAATATGAATATAAACTGTAGACAGTGAACACTTTATATTTATATGTACATGTATTGTTAACGCACCATTCTTAGGGAGACTCGCTAAGGTGAAGGAATGAAGGAGAGGAAGATGGATGGGAGGAGGTTAAAGTTAGGAAGGAGAGTCCTGTTCATTTATAACCCTGGATCATTCTCTTTCAAGGGTTTTCTCTCTTTGTTTCTTGGCCTTCGGTTCTTACGTGGCAGCCGATTTCACTAAAAATCTATCTAGAGAGATTTGTTTCTGCGCTGCGCAATTGGCCAACTGCACAAAAAGTCACCACATTATCATTCATAAGGTACAGCACTCTGTTTACCACAGTTTTTTGTGCAGATGATACTTCTCAGCAAAGGCTTGGACATAATACCACTTTGCACAAAATTCTTCTATTATGTGTGCGATCCATGACCGTGAACTGAGCAAAGCTGTTGCTGGCCGACAAACTCATACTGATAGCGGCATCATGGGATGGTGGTTTCTGGGTCGTGAGGAGTTCAGAGACAAATTTTAGACTAATTGTTGTTGGTTGTGAACAGATTTTTTGTACTCGGGGGTGTTTCACTGTACTACATATAAATGTGCTTAGGTATCGCAACACCATGAAGAAATGTACTTAAGTAGAGAAACAGATATTTCCTTTACTTTTGAGCTGAATGAAAGTAAAAAGTACCCTGTAATAAAACTATTCAAGTAATGTACAGATGCATGAAATATGTACTATAACAGTGGGCTGCCTCTCTACATTGGACAGCGCAGTGGTCGAACACAAAAAGCAGAGTACAAGGAATGCACCCTAACCAACCAAATCTGGACACAGATTATTGTCTACATCTCACTGTCATCTACAGTTTATAAAAAGGCTGTCTACGCTCAGTCTGGTGAGTAGGTTTGTTCGGTCTATGGTCTCACAACTATTTCCTGTGCCCACAGTCTCTGAGAACTCTGGGAAGACTTCAATATGAAAAAATCAGCCAAAAAGACAGTGACAGTGATTCGTTGCCTTTTCTGCCCCACACAGTTTGCCCCAACAGGGTGCCTCGCTTGACTACAACACTGAGAGGTTATGCCTTGCCTGACTTTGTCATACGGGCACACCTGCAGTCCAGCCAGGCTCTTAATGCAATGCAGCCTTTGTATGCTGGATACAGTGAGATACATTTCTCTGCTCTCTGAAAATAAAAGAGAACTTTTCCTTTGGACCCTGGTGTCCATGTTTTACTCCACCTTGTCAAACCGCTACAGTACTTAAGTACAGTAACAAAGTTAATTTACTCAATTACCTTCCACCTCTGATTACATACAGTATAACAAAACACTTTTCTTTGCTGTTCTTTTTACAATAATGCGTCACCATTATTTGAATTCCTTCTTCCTCTTGAATACATTTAAAATTAAAAAAGATTGAAAACTCTCTCATACTGATCAGAACAATTCTCTGCATGTTATACATTATAGTTCTGTTAGGGATAACCCATAGAGGGTGCTGTGCGCCCAAAGACTTACTTATGTTTTGGACTTCATGTCCCAGAATGCACCTCGGTCAGGTGATGGGGGCACTCACCTGAACCAAGGTGACTAATTAGTTTGGCTATAAGTAGCCATGTTTTGAGTTCTGTCCTTTGTCTTGCATCTGTTGGAATGCAGTGCTGTTTTGTTGGTTTTCCATGCTGTTTATTTATCTGTCATCAAGTTCTGCTTGACACGTTTCTGAAGACGTGTTCTGAAGTTTTGTCTCACTCCCCCCCCCCCCCTGTCAGGAATGAAATTTCTTTTTCTCTCTTTTTTTTTAATGTCTTTGGCAATGTTTTCCTGTTGCATACACACATACATAAAAAACAAAAAAAAGATTTATTCATTTATATACACAAGATTTTTTTTTAACACTTCATATATGTTAACTTCAAATGATGCAGTTATTTATACAGGATTTTCATTATAATGAATTCAAATTTAAGTATTATCATTTGACATGAAATTGTAAATTTTTCCTGCATCATGTGAAAACGGGTTTAATTCTTTGTTCATTAAAGCAATTTGCAGATTAATTAATTCTTTTCTTTTATTAATTGAAGCCTGAGGAATCATAGATTCTATTCATTTATCATTTCTTTAATGTTGTGAAACATCAGTGAAACAAGTTCTACAGAACAATATACAGATTGTTACATTTATATACACAGTACCAATAACCAAGATGAAGGAAATACAGCCTATAAATCAGGCATCTGATTAGCTGTGAGATCATAAGAGACAGTCTGGATCAATAGGATACATTTTGCTCTGAGGGAAACGCAGAATGAAGGTTAAAGTGTCAGGTCTGATCACACTGAGATTCTGATGCAGATCTGTCTCAAGGTCAGCCAACCCAAGGCTTATTTTCATTATTGATATTGCTTCCTGTTTATGATTGATTTCCGAGGTATCAGTTCATCCTTCAGAGCTCCAGCCGAGCTGCTTAATTAAAGGGAAGTGAAGATGTCGGCAAATGCTGGTCCATTTAAAATGATTTATTATCCATTCTTTCCTTTTCCTCTTACTGACAAGCCAGGATCAGAGCCTTTTTACATTCCTGATCAGATGATTATAGAGTCTTTTTCTAAACTTCTAATCTGTAATCAGAACAAATTCCTAACCATTGGTGTAAATCTCTGCACATAAACCTGTTTATCGTGTAAACTCTAATCCTGGTTCTTCCTTTTCCTTATTTGGATCATTGTGATCTTGCTAATTATCTGATGAATGAAATCAGATGGCATGACGTGTGAAGTATCAAAGCTTTCCAGTTTTCCTCTACTCATTTAGACACAAGACGTGACATACATACCTGCTTGTTTAGACTGACATTTGTACCCGGGACCTCAACAAATTGACAAGAAGAATTAAACAGACTTGAGTACTGAGCAATATGACTAATGACTAATTAGATCCTGCTTAACACAAACCACAAAGGTAAATGTTGTTTACATTTTCTTTTGTCTCAAAAGAACAACCTTTTATTTATGTGTATTTCTAAAAAGCAATTTCTTATGCAAATGTTGCTTGTGTTGCTTTAGGTGCTGCAAGTGCCTTTTCTTCTTAACTGTAATGAGCAAGAAGTGCTATGTGACTGCAGATTGGTCAAGTGCCAGTTTTTATTAATCCTACGAATATTGCATTTTGTGATGTACACATAATTGATTTATTTATCAAGTTTAAGGAACATTATTTCAAAAACATTTTTCTACAAATACAATGTTAGGATTTGAACCAGCACATTTATCTAGCTTTGTTAATTAAATGATCATTTACGAGAATACTTAGAACACTTATTTCAATTCTGTTGAAATCTGTGGATTTGAATTTCTTAAACTGAGTAAAATATTTGGATAACTCAGAATTCCTCAGCTTGTAACTTCAACTTGGAAACTATTTTTTTTTAGGTTGCATTATCCACTACTTCAACAAATGAATAGGGCTTCCCATGACATCAACTGTAAAAAAAAAAAAAAAAAAAAACATGCTTAAATTTGTTTCATGAAAATGAAAAAAATCATATACGTCATAATTCTCATCATAATCATACGTAATTCTCAGCTCTGAGTTTCCACATAATGTCGAATGCAGTGTAATATTGTAATCATATTTTTCATTAACACTCACTAGGGGGAGGCAACACATTCTAACAAGTGTAGAATATTCCAGTAGCTATGCCAGTTTCCTAAAGAGTTTAATAAGAGCCTATGAAATGTGTGCAGTAATTTATTATGCATGATTAACCCATTGCCTGAACACCTCCCTGAGAATCCCAGAGTCAGTCATAAATATTACGTCCCCTAACAATGGCTGTGGAAGTTTGCAGGTTGAGGATCTCCCACCAATCACACACTTATAATCTTCTCCATTTACACTCATTTCTATCCAAAACCATAACCACACCTGGTTTACAGGCTGTACAGAACTCAATAGTACCTTAGACCATTGTAAAGTATCACTTCTCTGAGAACATCCTCTAAAGCACCATCTATATTTTATTACTCTAGAAAGTTGTGTTTAAATCCTAGGACAATGAGTTAGTGTTGAGCCTTTGAGTGAAACCTTTAACTCTTAACTATTTAGACTGAGGCATGTTGGATTGCGTTTTGCTGTAAACATTTTATACACACTGATCACTATTACACAGAAAACACATTTCTGAGAATGAAGTGATGTATTGCTGTATGTGACAAATGGATCTGGATGAGGGTTTGGAATCCGTAGTAACCCAGATGCTAATAACTCCCTCGTGACAATGAAACAAACAAGGGGGCTCAGTGGTAGGTTCATGCCTGCCATAAGGCCTGGGTTCAATTCCCACACAATGCCCAAACATCAGCCACTGGATCCTGTGCCAGTCCCAAACCTGGATAAAATGGGAGGATTGTGTCAGCAAAGGCACCAGTGTAAAATAGTAGTACAAAAGTCCTTTTGTGTGTTAACATAAACCAGAATGTGTATTCAGTCCATCAGTCCTTTGCAAATGTGGAAATGTTCGGTGGTTGGTTTCCATGTTTGAAGGAAAAGGAAACATAGCAAGTCCAATTCAGTTGAGTTCTACGTAGAGTTTTGGTTGTGCTGTTTCACTGCTTTCCGAACATTGTATGATGCAACCTTGTACGAGTCCATGTCACCTGACGCAAGTCCCGCATTATAGGCAGTGGTGCGAGATCTCAGAGCATTGCGGATGGTCTTATCCACCCATGGTTTCTGATTGGGAAACATTCTGATGATTTTTGCATGATATCATCCGTTAGTTTCCTGATGAATCCCACAACTGTTTCCGCAAACACGTTGATGTCATCAGAATTGCACCAGAACATGTCCCAGTCTGTGTCATCGAGTGCATCCTGTAGAGAGGTCATAGATTGGTCTGTCCAGCGCGCGACCTCCCTCTGAGCTGGAACTTCCTGCTTGAGCCTTTATTTATATTTGGGCATGAGGAAGATGGCGCCGTGGTCAGATTGTGCTGTGCAGTCATCTTTGATTATTGTATAACAATGGTCCAGTTTTTCTTTTTTCCCCTGATGGGGCAGATGATGTGTTGATAAAATTTCGGCACTGTGCATTTGAGGTTGGTGCTGTTAAAATCCCCCACCAAAATAAGCGCAGCATCCTGGTGTTGTGTCTGTGTCACGACCCGCCAAGCCACAGCCTCGTCATGATCAGCTGTGCACTTCACTTCCTTGCCAGATTACAGTATTCTGTGCCTTTCAAAGTCCAATTTTCCATCATTTTCTCTATGTCTTGCTCTCACGTTCTCAACGCTTCCCTGTTTCTATCGCCCTCATCTAACATCTCCGATTCTCATGCTCACGGACCCTCTGTTATCGACCTCTGGACCTGTTTAGCGATCACGAATTTGGATCATGGACTCTCTCTTGTCTCCCCAGCTTTGAACCCTGCTCACTTTTGACCACAAATGATTTCTACAAACCAGCCGCTAATCTGCGCGACTTCTCTTAGCCCACTGGCTTTCACTGCAGAGTTCACTCCTCTCTCGGCGGCTCTCTGTGCTTCCATCTCCTCACAAAGCTTGCGCTGCACATAGAGCTTTCGCGCTGGCTCTCTGCGCTTCCGCATTCCAGCACACTGTGTGCACACACTGCTTCCCGACAGGGAGCAGCCAGTGCCCCAGCACAAAATGTGTTAACAAGAACTCCGCGTAAGCTACCAAACCCTTTTCAAGCTTCACTTTAACCAATATGCAACAGAATAAACTGCAAGGAGCTTCTTCCAATCTCTCCTCTGCACTTGGATCCACCAAGACCTCACAGATCCCAGTCTGGTGCTGCGTGAGTGCCTCATGCAGCTCGCAAAAGGCAGTGTCTGTATCCGCTTGAGGTGAAATATAAACGGCTGTGATTATGACCGATGTAAACTCCTGAGGAGGGTTAAAAGGATAACATTTGATTAAAGTGGTATTAAAGTGTGAACTTCACTGTCACTATCACTACATACTCACTAAAACAATGTGCATGTTTTGTTCTGTTGTGCTGTCAGGTAACCACTAATTGGGCTTTATAGTTCCCAAGTGCATCACATCGCCAATGTGCTCAATTAGCACTTAAAGGTCACCGGTATCAGTCCTGTCTTCCTGCTGAAGACGGCATTAATCAGTTGTTTAAAATGTGCCCTGTAGATTTTCACCTCCAAGAGACACTTGTTGGAAGAGCTTACAAAGCAAAAGATCTAAAAATATATTTATTTGTAACAGCTTCTCTATTCACTCCAGAGTAAGCTAATATGCGATTTGTTTCTTGATAAACAGATTATATAATCTTGAATGTGTGGCGAATGTCCAATATAAAACCAACTTTACCGCGGTTCACCTCCATTGCTTAAATTTCCCCCTCTTGGTCGTCGACTGTGAGTGACGTCACTCCCCATACAATCACGCCCACAGTATAGACCCGCCCCTGACGCTGATTGACAGGTTTCCGTGTAACGGTTGGAAATGGAATTTGCAAATGAATTGCGAATTATGATTTTGCTATTTAAATATGACAGGCTCATGACTTGCAAGACATGGGAAATGCAACTGCAAATGGACTTTGCTTTTTCATTTGCAAGTCAGCAGTCAGTGTTCGTTCACGATGGCGAAAAAGCAAACGGTAATGCAAAATTTGCAATTGCATTGAAATTATGTCATACTTTGTGCATCCACATATTAGAAACGCAATTTCAAATGAAATTTGCAATTCCTTTTGCAAAATGTCTGGGATATCACTCCATAGTCTCCTTGTTTCACTGCAGAAAGCAAAACAATAAATAGAAAATCCTCTCAGAGATAAATATTGTGCTACAGTATTGTTCAGAAGATGATGTCACACCTCTCTCTGACAGCCCTCTAGTTAAAATGTTGTTCACATCAAAATGTTTTGATTTTCTGACGCTTGTCAGAGCCGTAATGGGAAGCTTCACTGACCGGTGAACGTCCTGTTTGCCCTTTCAATTAGCTCAGAATGGCTGAAAGTGCCTAATGCAGGATGTGCAGTTGAATCTTTCAAATAATCACTCCTGTCGTGGAGATGCACAGTGAAAGGCGCTAATGCTAGTGCTTCTCCGACACATGCTAATGAGCCCTGTGACTTTCTAAAAGCCACATGTAAATGCTGATGATTCCCTGGATTCATCACCTCCTGAGCGCCTGCCTCATCACACTGGACTGTATCAAAGCTGTGCAGGGCCGTACGCCTCCTCGCTGATAACTTTTAACTGAATGTTTGTGTGTGTTTATTATTTTCTTTCAAGAGGAATATGAAGTAAGGCCAAAGAATCAGTAGATATCAAAAGCTATAGTGGGTGACGGCTTTAGGTCTTTAAGTGCCCGTGGTTGATATTGTGAATTCGCTGATAATGTCATTCTTAAAGTATGCAAGCATATTAGAATAATTAATATGTTGTGGATTCTATGACCAATCAGATTTGAGAATTTAGTTGGGTTGGACACAATACGCTGGGGCAAAAGTCTTCATTCCTTTCCTCCTAAGCTCACTGTGTCCTGTGGTTGTAGACATGCCTTCACATTGCTCTCAGCAAGCAAGGGGCTGGAATCTCAACCTATTAATCACAATAAGAAAGGAGAGATTGGCCTAAAGAGAAATCTAGAATCAAGCAGCACAAATAACGATGGGCGTACATGCTCGGTGTAATAAAGTAATAAAGATTGTGCTTTCTTGGGAAAAAGACGGAACTGCCTAAGTAAAATCTCCCCTCCACACACACACACACAGCTACACACACACACACCTACTGTACACACACATAAAAGCCTTTAGGATACAATCGGATGTGTGTGTTTGTTGGAAATAAAGACTCTGAAAAGTCACCGGTGTCTAATCTGGCACTCAGCACTGACGAGAAATGTTACTGACCACGAAAACAAAGCAAAGGAGAAAAAGATTACAAAGAAAATGTGCAAATTGGGCTAAATAATGACTTGTGGCTCTTATTGCTACTCAACAGAAACAAGAAACAAAACATTCATAACATTAAATGCACCATTTCATTTTCAAATTATGCCAAGAATGTGTTTTATCAACGCTGAGAAAAATAAAGCTTAAAATAGAACATATATAAAGATAAAGTGTGCTCTCTGAGAGAACTTTTAGGACTTTCTTTTAATTTTTTTTTTTATCACAATGATGTTGATTTCTTGAGTCTGTTGCTGCTCACGATCCACTGATGAGCTGTTAATCTCCATTAACGCTGCTCAGATCGCTGCTTCAGTCCTTCAAGTTGAGACCAAGTCATGACTGAATCCAAATGAAAGCTAGGCAAAATAAAAAATAAGGTCATAAACATCAAATAGTTTTTAAAGCCAAGTTTTATCCATCTTACTTCATCTACTTGACTTTATTTATTTAATGTGTTAATGATTTGGATGATGAATGCAAGACAAGTCTTCAAGTTTTAAACTTCTAGACAAGCTATGACAGCACTTCTTCAATCTTAGTTTATCTACTGAAAATAACAGTAGAGAAGAAATCACACTGCTTTAAAGCTGAATTTTATCAGCTTTAATACTTCTACTTACATATTTCTTTTTGCTGGGGTCCACCTCGATCAGTCATCTTCATTCCCCCGACATTGCACCACTGGCTGAGGGCATGACAACCTTTTGGATTTGCAAAAAAATGCATATTCAAGTTTTCTTGAAGGTCTTTTTTTCCCTTGGGCATAAACAAACAAAACAATGCAGCGTTCAAATATCTAATTATTCTTGAAGTTTGTATTATATGTGCTGTGAGCTGAATAAAATACTTTAGCACATGCTGTTGTGAAAAAATAATACATTTAGGTGTGCTGACAGTGATGTTTCTTCACACCACTCTGTCACTGGTTATTTTCCTACAACAGTGTTCAACAGTGAAAAATTCAAACTATCGTGTCGGGATTAGTAGATGTTTGTACATTAGTGAGCTTACTGTGTTTAAATTCATTGTATAGTACGGTAAGTGCTGTGAGGGTTCACCTCTAGAGGGCACTTTTATTTTTTGTAGTTTTTTGTTTGTAGACTCAGTTTCCCAGAAGGCACCTCGGTCAGGTGATGAGAGTGCTCACCTGAACTGAGGTAGCTCATTAGACCTCTTATAAATGGCCATTTGTTCTGGGAAACTGGGTCGAGCATTATTAACAATAAGTTGTGTCATGAGGGCATTTTGTTTTGGTTTGTTTTGTATTTAGTTTAAGTTTGGTTGTGTATTCATTTCATTGCATATCGTACTGTGTATGACTGTATGTGACAAATAAAATTTGAATTTGAATAAAATTTGTAGAATTTGTCTGTTAAGTTAAGAAGGCTATAGTTTTGTTATGTTTCTCAATTTTCTTTAGTACTTTAAGTCATGGAGCTGTCCTTGTTAATTGTACCAGTTAGTTTGTCTCGTGGTCAGTGTAAGTACTGTTTTGTGTGTCTCCAGTGTTTGTGTAGCTTCTTGCATGTTTAGCTCTTGTATGTTTAGCTTCTTGTATGTATAGGTCCATGTATGTTTAGGTTCAAGTATGTTTAGGTGCCTTTACGTTCCATTATTTGTCTATTTAGCCACTTGAGTGTTTAGCCGCTAGCAGGTTTGGCCGCTAGCAGGTGTAGCCACTAGCAGGTTTAGCCGCTAGTAGGCTTAGCCTCTAGTAGCGGATTAGCCGCTAGTGGCTTTAGCATCTAGTTGGTTTAGCCTCTAGAATGGATCAGCATCATGTGTGATTAGCCTCTTGTATGTTCGTTCACCAAGTTCAGTTACTTACCCAATTAGATACTAAAACTCGTAGATACTATCCCGTGTAGATCATCTATGTCTACAATAACCAGATTAGCTACTAACCCGTTCAGTCATTAGTCTCTCCCGTCCTAGTCTCGTCTTGTTTCTAGTCTTGTTTTGTCCCCAGTCTCGTCCCGTCCTAGTCTCGTCCCATCTCAAGCCCCGTCCCAGCTCCTCTTGTCTTGTTTAGGTTCAGCTCTTAGCCTTTGTCCCCTCGCTAAAGACCCCATGTTACGCTAAAGAGCCCATGTTTAGCTCTAGATCCTGTGTTTATAGTTTGAGTTCTTTGTTATTTGTTTTGTTTGTAAATAAAAGGACTCTTTGCGCCTGCGCCTATGCCTGCCCTTTTAAACCCATGGCAACATCAGCCAATAACACCCAAGAAACATGACAAGTACATACATTTTGCCCTGTACATATCAATATATGATCTTAATTGCATTCCTTGTCACAGTTTTTATTTAAACAAACCATCTTTAAATATATACTGTACAGGCATTTAGAGACTAAATAAATCTGTTCTCAGATCTGTGTAGATATAAAATTTATTGCTGACTTGAGTTTCGTGTGTTCAGGATTTTATTGCTTCCGAGTGCTTTAAAATGCCTGACTCATGTTTCTATGGAGAGAAACCTGACGCTGTAACAGTGTAGTTTTCTGGACTCACTGTCATTTCTCTGCCTGTCATGTTTTATGAAAGCTGTTTTATACCTTTAATATCCCTGTTGCTGAAACGGAAATGGAAAAGCAGAAAGATTGATGTATTTGCAGTAATAAAGATGCCAGACCCTGCGGCAGGTTAAGAGATGAGAGTTAGATAGAAGAATATGTACACCATGTTGAGGTTGTTCTTCTGTTCTCATCTGTATGATCTATTTCATTTATTAAATCATTCAGAAAACCCGTTGTGAGGAAGTTATACTATTTACTTCATTAGTTATAAGTCAGGTTATAATCAATTCATAATAATCAATAAACTATCTATAAGGTAGTAATAAGTTTATTAATTAAATAATCTGCCAGGAAATCAGTATCTAGAAATAATAGATATTTTATATAATAATCTTATAAATAGAAATATATTGCCTTATTCATTATATCTTCAGTGAAAGGAAAGAAGAGTTGAGGATCGAGTAATGCTGTGCTTGATGTGTGTGTATGAGGTTTGATTTATTATCTCTGGCTCTTTCCCCAACATAGGCGAACCTCAAAGCTCACTGCATCGATGGATTTACCCATGATTCCCAGTATGTTTTCTTATAAATTCAGCTTTATGACAGATGCAGTATGTCTAAGGGAAAAGCAGGACCCTGGGCTGATACCAAACCACACAAATGATTACATGGCCCAATATACAGTATACGAAATAAAACACTCAGTGTTATAGCAGTTATAGAAAACTAATCAACGACAGGATGTTGTGGTGAACGTGAGACACTGCTGCCACTGTGATATGGAATGTTTATAATAATGTTAGATTTGCTTTTTAATAATCTCCTTATTATGATATTCTCAAAATAGCTAAATCTACAAGTCCAACATGATTTAATTAGTTTGTGGTGCATTTTCAGAAAACTGAGATTAAATAATGGCCCTTTGAAATGTACTGGATATTAAAAGCTGAGAAAAACACAGAAACCAGGTTCACTTTACTACTGTTTTTAGAAAACAGCCTTGAAAGTATGTACTGTGATCACGTCTACACTCTGGAGCAAAAGCGTGGTTTTGGGGGCACCTAGGAGATAGGCGCATGTCCATGGGGCATAACTCAGTCTTCAGAGTCGCAGCATGGCAAGCTAAGCAGATGAGGTGAGCAGCACCTAAAGGCACAAAGCGGTGGGACTCGCATACTGTAAGATTGTATAGTTGTCCCTCTCTATTGTCACATAATAAAAAGGCGCTGGAACCTCTCGCCGATCACCATGTACGCATGACTGGCAGTGGATCAGATAGCAGAGCACTGGGTGGAACAACAGCGTCTAACAGTGATCAGGTTTACACTCTGAGAACACACGTAAGCTTAAGTTTGGAAAGAACGTGTTTTATTAAGTTTGGAAAGAACGTGTTTTGGAGCCTTTTAATAGGCCACTGGCAACAGGAGAAGGGTGAGTTGAGATTGCGCTCCAGCCCATCTTCAGTCCTTTATGGTGACAAAGAAACTAGCAGGAGGCAGTGGCGAAAAGGTCGTCTGCTAATGAAAATGCACTGAAGCGGCTTAAAGGAACGAGAACACCACCCAAGTTTCTATACCATGAATGTGCTTACTGTAAATTAAAGCTATGTTAATAAAATTAAAAAGATATACTATAGACTCAAACAGCAATTAAATGCACAATAACTTTCAAGTGTCATCTCAGAAATCAACAGATGAAGCTGGAAGTCTTGAGAGTCAGAGCTGGTTTATAAGGAGATATACAGTACCTATATAATTCTTTTTACTACATGATTATGCAATACATTAATATCTTTTCCTGAAATATTGCTTCACTTCACTCATAGCTTGTTCATTAACACAGTTATGTAGCTAACCATGTGTGTGTCACATTTGGGCTTAAACGTGTTCCTGAGAAATCACCTCACTTCCCGTTTGCCAGAAAATTGGTTTGCATGTGAAATAATATGTCATGTTTCCCACCTTTAGTGCATGAAAACATAAATCAGTAATTAACAAGAGATAAGATATTACACCTTCTTCACAGGATACACCGCTCATCTCTGATAGAAGATGCACACTATCTGTTCTTCCATCATTTTCATGTGGCTACTGTAGTTGTACAGCTGTGTTATTTTGCTGTTCTACCTTGGTCTGGCTTGTGAACTTTATTAACGGAGACACACTGTGTAAAAAATACAGTGCTGTGAAAAAGTATTTGCCCCTTCCAACATTTTTTTTTAATTTTCAGAATTGTCACATTTAATGATTTAGATCATCAAACTAATTTTATTAATACACAAAGGCACCCCAATTAAATACAAAATGCAGTTTTTAAATTATAAATTTAATTTATTAAGGATCCAAAGCTGTCCAAACCTGCTTGGCCCTATGTGAAAATGTAATGTCTCCTTGCTAATTCAAGAATGGACTGTGAAAGCTGAGTTAAATTTCACTTGCAACATGAAGGCCTGATTACTGCCAGACCTGTTAAATCAATTAATCACTCAAATAGAACCTGTCTGACAAAGTGAAGCCTATTAAAAGATCTCAAAAAGCAAAAAAAAAATAAAAAATGCAAAAATGAAGGAAGGGGGAAAATATTTTTTCACAGTATTGTATCGTGTTACTATCTTTAAAAAGTGGAGCCATGTTTGTGCCTCACACCCTCACAGTTGGTGGACTGGCTATGCTAAACCATCTCTAGGTGTGAATGTGTGTGGATGTGTGTTGGACCCTGTAATGGATTCGTATCCCATCCAGTGTTTGTTCCAACCTCTCATTCAGAGTTCCTCAGACAGGCGTTGGATCATGATAAATACCAAGATTATATGACCAGAATAAAGCACTCTGTGAACATGAATCGTGGAGAAGATCTCTGCCACCATTTTCTCCTTGGGATAAGATAATGCAGTACTTTAGTAGTACTTTAAAGTGTAAGTGGTGGGGTAATGAGGCAAAGTGCTGGGAAAGAAAGCATGGGTGATTTGGGGGTCGATCTGATTTTAGCCTGAGTAAACATCGATCTGCAGATGTTATTGACTTAACACTTTGTTTTGTCACTTACTGCTTTCTCGGCAAGTAATCTCTTGCCCTTTCACAGCTGGTACAATGAACCCCAGTGAAGTCGCTGAAAGCTCATTACTATAAGTCACTGCCTCAAAGGGCACAGACTGCAAGAGGATGGAGGAAAAAGGTGGGATTTTGGTTTTTCTTCTTTTTGCTCAGGTTGCCAGCAATCTGTAAATTAAACAACCCAGTGGTTATAATTGTACTCATTTGCTGTTCTAGCTGCTGAGGTAATGCAAAGTTTTCTGCTGTTCTCAGGATTCAGCTGTCTCAAGGTGGAAGCTCATACAGCAAAAGCCGCTTCAAGACATTTAACCAAAGCTGCCTTACGTGGCACTCCGAATCTGAGGAGGGTTCAAACAGTGACTTTTTAATCAAGCAAGTGCAACAATCATGCTGTTTTTACACACCTGTTTTTTTCCTTTACAGAGAAGACATGTATGCTGTGCTAGCCATAATGATGTGTTGGCAGCTGTGGCGTATCTGGCTTACTGACCTGGAACTGGGAGCACTGGATTTCAATGGATTCATTGTTGCAACTGAACTCTATAGCAGCTCTGTTGTTCTTGAAAATGAATCAGTACCTTCTAACAAGTAAGACTAAAAACTGTGTTGTGGTATAGTGTAAAATGATTTATTTTCAAGAAATGCCCTCAGTGTTAAAGGAGACTTACAGGATGACAGGTGAGCACAGTGCTGATAAAGGTGTCAGGAAGCACTGCCTTAAATACAAGGTAAAAGGAGAAGTGAGAAGAGTTCAGACATCATTACTGTTATTACAAGAGAGATGCTGGTGTTAATCTGTGAGAGTCAGGGTGGAAAGGAGTGGAGATGGAAGTGAGTGGAGACAGAAATAAATAAAAGTAGGAAGGAGCAGGGGTGGCCTTCAAGTGCAAGTCACTGAATTGTAATTGTTGTTGGTATTGTTACAGTTAAGGTGTAAATAAGTGGACAAAAATAAACCATTTCCTTGTCATAGTCTTCTCTGTGCATTTCTCCATAATTCTTTCAGAAAGTACATTGCATCAAACTTTTACATTAATCACAAGGGACCCCAGTTCCACGAGGGGTTTTGTGCCCTACAGCTGCACTGATCTAAGGTTGCTTAAGCTTGTAGTAGTGTTATATTAACAAAGATCCCCTGAGTTATTATAAGTTTAAAGCCTTTATTTTCCCATATGCATTACTACAAATTAAAAGCTTTTCTTCATATATTCCAGCGTTACAGGGATCAAAGCTCAGGGTCAGCCATGATACAGTGCCCCTGGAGCAGAAAGGGTTAAGGACCTTGCTCAAAGGCCCAACAATGGCAACCTGGTAGAGCTGTGGCTCGAACCGCCAACCTTCCAATCAGTAATTTAGTGCCATAGCCCTCTGAGCTACCACTGCTGCAACAATAAAAATATCTCATCTTTTTCAGTTTCGTCTGCAGTTCTTCCGCTCATCAGACATTCTCAATATGCACATTCCAGCTTTGTCAGTCTTGACCTCCTCTGCCTTTAAAGGGCAATTACAGTTAAAGGAGCATGGCAGATCAGTCGAGCATGGTATGTGACCTTGGACTTCACTTGATGGGTAATGGAATAGGACTCGCTGTTTGTAATCACAGAGCCCCAAAGCAAAGTGCAGAGCAGCATAGCTGAGCCTGTGGGGAGAGGCCGAACTCTGACATCTTGTCTATTTCTCATTTGCATGTCAATGCCAGGCAGCAGGACTGTTTAATTCAGAAAAGTGCTTGGTTGCAGTAAGTGATGAGAGTTGGGTTAGAATGTCGAATGCCAAGAGCAGATTTTTATTTCATTAGTAAACTGAGGTAAAAGTAAAATTAATGATACAGATGCATCCTTATTGAACCAAGACATTATGCCAGAAGAACATTAAATGTTGTTTAGGCCTATATGATCATCAAAGTCAACTTAACTAAATGCCATCATGAAGATAAGATGAAGATTTTACTTCCCCTTACCATAATCTGGTCACCTTGACCTATATATGAAATAGTGGAAGTGAAAGCAGAAGAAACTTGTGGCCAAGCAGCCCATTTTATCTGAACATGCTTCAAATAGACAAATTGGATTAACCATATGGGCCTTCTCCCCAAAGCCTGTAGTTGAGTTACAGTACAATGTACATTTGGCAAGGACAAAATAATTTTTGAAGTTGCAGACTTCACAGTGGAAACTTTCTCTCTGGACAAATGATAAATCAGTCTCAGCTCATGAAGAACTGGTGGTTAAACTTGAAAAGACCAGTTAGCTAAAATTGGGCTATCACATCTATCATGTCTAACCAGCATTCTTGGTTATCCCTTTACCATGTAGGCTCTCCTCATTTTCACCTTCCATACTTGGCAGACTGGTGACTCTAATCAGCCCCTAGGTTTGAATGTGTAAAGGTGTGTGTGCATGGAGTTATAGGACAGCCCAGGTATCCCAAACAAGATGTTTTCCTGTATTACATCCAGAGTTTCATGGATAGATTTTGGATTTGCTGCCACCATGACCAGGTTAATGAAAATGAATCAATGAGTTACCTTTATACATGGTATTAAAATTGAAAGTGATTCCTTCAGTGAAGCTTCCCCAGCGTTTGATTTAGCAAATGATCTGCATCCCAAGCATTAACTGTGGTTATGGGTTCTGGTTTCTAAAAGGATAGAAACATGGATACAAACCATGAAATGTGTTTGTTCCTCAGTGTTTGGACTCACTTACTGTAGCAGGAATTTTTAAGCAGGGAGAATCTGCTCTACATTGGTGAGAAGCAACAACTGAGGTGGTTTAAGCATCTAACATGTATGTCTACTGGGTGCCTCCTGGTGGAGAGTAAACTCTGGCCTCCTTGATTTGATGGAGTAATTATGTCTGACAGCTGGTGTTGGAGTCCATTAGGAGAATTTGGAGGAGATGCATGAGGACGGGGATGTTTGAGCTTTTCTGTGTTTCCTGCAGTCAAAACAAAGCAGAGAAAATTAATTTTGAAAAGTTCTGCTCTGCTTGTTACTCAGGGTAGTTTTCTATTGCTTTTATTTTCCAGTGTTCACAGGGAAGAAACTCAGTCGAGTAGTATTGGCTCTCCGACAGAAGATTCACTCTAGACTTTCAGCCTGCACATGAAGTAATAAATAATGCCATGCAATAAATGGTTATTTGCCAACATTATTCTTGTGCATAAATAAAACTCATTGGCATGCGTGTTGCGTTCTTTAAGCTACAGAGCAACAGAGAACCTGAGAACATTCAATTTCTCTTCATGCACTTGGATTGCTTTCAGCAGTGTCCCCTCACTCCATGGCACCATTAACATAAAGCCATGGACCATTTCTCAGGTATTCTCCTATTAAACATTCCACATTACACAACATGACTCCTATGTTGAGATGACTTAAGTTAATGCATTCTGTTATCTGCTTGCATTTTCCGAAAGCTTGATTAAACACATGCAACTGACTTATGACTCAGCCAAACTTTCATTTTATCTCGAATGAAAAATTTTAAAACTTTGTAAAGTCTTTAAAGTCAAAAAGGTTTTCTTAATCAGATTCATTTATGCTACACACTGTTACTGATTTACTCCAAGCTTTTATCAGTGTGTACACATGGCTGCATAATGCATTTTTCCTCAGAGTCACACTTTCAACTAAACAGGTTATAAATAAACAGGCAGACTATAACTTTTTGTCAATTAATTACAAAAATAATAATAAATAAATAAATGAAAATGTTTTCTTTTCAGAGACTTTAACTGCAGATATAATGTTTATTATTTTATTTTATTTATTATATTGTTGTTTATTATTATGTGAGCATGAAAAATGTGTCTAGATAATAATGAGATGAGTGAATGAATGATGAATGAAATGTCTCTGATGAACAAGCCAAGGGTGACGGCGACGGTGGCAAGGAAAAACTCCCTGA
>JAQMYG010000009.1:3116064-3131170 GCA_030014215.1 Clariallabes teugelsi | reverse complement strand
GTGTATTAGTGTGCCATCCCTTGTCTGTGTTTG
Source organism: Clariallabes teugelsi (assembly GCA_030014215.1). Taxonomy (NCBI): domain Eukaryota; kingdom Metazoa; phylum Chordata; class Actinopteri; order Siluriformes; family Clariidae; genus Clariallabes; species Clariallabes teugelsi. The sequence goes on along the minus strand of JAQMYG010000009.1, from coordinate 3,131,137 downwards.
TGTTTTGAGTTCTGTTTTAGTATGCTCCATGTTTTATGCCAACTTCCTTTGTTTGTTTGTTATTATTATTATCATTAAAGACTTTCATTTGTTACACCTTGAACCCCCTCTGCGCCTATGCCTCACCCTCACCCACAGTCCAACACCCAACAGTACGTGATAAGAAAAGCTTATTTTTAGCTTTAACCTTTTAATTCTGGAATACATGTAACTCATTTTTTGTTAACAAGTATTTATGGTAGTTATTAATAAAAGAAAGGAGTTTAGAGAGAAGAAGAGAGAAAGAGCAGTGATTATAAAGAGCTATTAGATTTTACAGTCTAAAAATAATTTATTTAAAAAAATATAATTTGGTTTAATTATAGACAGATTTTTAAACATGAATGAATGTAATTAAATTATCACTGTGAGAAGAGATGGAAGGTACAGTATGTTACAGTATGTTCCTTAACTTACTTCACCTCATTTCAGTGTCATTGCATTACAGTACATAACTACAGTGGTGGGGTTGTTAACATTACAGGTGTTTGAAACCAGAAGGGGAGTTGTGGATTTCTCATCTTTGAGCACTGACACATGTCAGATAGAAAAATTCTACAGCTGCAGAGGGAAGTGAAGCTCTCTAAATGTCAATCTGCCTTCTTGCGGCTTCACACCGGCACCACAGAGAGGGGGATGTTGCAATGTTGCTCGTTAAAAAGTCCTGGCTCTTTCCTCAGTAATAATCAGTGTCCCTGCTGCTTATAAATACAGCTGCTGGTTATAAAAAAGGCAACAAAGAGACGGTTATGAATCAGGCAGTGCGCAGCATTAAATGCGTGTTTCAGTTCAAACCTGCAGCATACCAATCCAGTTAAAGAGGTACCATGGGAGAGGTATGATTTAGCTTGAAAGCCTGTTTTAATGTGAAGTGATGTTTTGTATGTTTGTGTGCAGACATTGATTACAGATCAGCTTCACTGAATCACTATGGTCTTGTTCCAGTTTTATGAACTGTTATAAAGCTTTATGTACATGTTTACACCACAGCTATAATCACTGTGGCTTATTAGGACTGGGAAGCGATTGTGGCAGACAGATTGGTAGAATGACTCCTGTATGCTCCCTTAAATGGCTCCTCTTCGCTGGTTGGCGAAGACCCCTCCCCCCCCCCAGGTCTTCTAGGCCACAGCCACAGACGAGAGTCCCTTTGTGTTTTTTTTTCATGAAAACACAGCTGCCACCAGGACCCCAAGCTTAACTCCCTGCCTTGTCTTTATAACTCGGAGAAATCCCGAGATCCATTAAAGATGATTATTAGCCAGCTGTGCCCATTTCCTGCGGCCCCGCCCCTTCACACATCAGGCCGCCTACTAAGTGAGCCAACATAGTGAGCAAGGAGCAACAAAAGATTTAGGCACACGCCCAGCACTGGCGCACGCCGTGACAGGGAGTTATTAACATCTGAATTACATTAGCATCCAAACCATCGCCCAGAGTTGAACAGATCTATGTGTCACATGACACATCACTTCATTCTCAGAGATGTGTTTTCTGTGTAATTGTGATTGGTGTGTATGAAGTGTTTACTGCAGAAACGAGTTACGATTTTTGTTCACAGGCTTAACACTGACTCTCGGACTCGTTGTCCTGGGATTTAAGCACAACCTTCCAGAGTAATAAAATATAGACAGTGCTTTAGAGGATATCTCAGAGAAGTGATATTGAGTTCTGTACAACCAGTAAACTGGGTGTGGTTATGGTTTTGGAGGGAAATGAGTGTGAATTAAGAGGATTGTGAGTGTGTGATTAGCGGGAGATCCTCAACCCACAAACTTCCAAAGCCTCATTAGAAGATGTAGTTTTAATCAATTTGAGAAATTCAGAAATTCATGACAGGATTACAATCAGTGTCATTAGTATTCTTATGAACAAGATTTAATTAACAAGTCTAGATACATTTGCTGATTTAAATGGTCATGTTTCATTTGTAAAATTTTGTTATTGAAATAATGTTTATTAAACATGAAGCTACATGTTTTTACTAATAAATCAATTATTTGTACAATTGCAAAATTAAATATTTGTAGGATTAATAAAAACTGGGATGATGCCAGGCCAATCGCCAATCACAAAGCACTCAAGTCTATTGAGACCGTAAAAAAAAACATTTAGTTCTAAACTTTATAATGGTTTATAGTCTAATGATGCATTCAAAATGATATAGCACCTGAAGCAACAAAATCAACATTTGCATAACAAATTGCTTTCAAGAAATACATATACAGTAAATAAAAGGTTGTGCTTTTGAGACAAAATATTTCTATTGTTAAACAATACTGCCCATTGCCCTGGTTTATGACTTGCAGGATCAAATTAGTCATATATTTAACTGTCTAATTCTTCTGATTAACTCTGAGGTTCAAGGTTACCCTGTCACGCTGGGTATTCCTGCCAGAGTCGGCTTGTGTTGTCTACATAAAGTACAACAGAGAAAAGATCTTAAGAAACCACAGGAGGGAAATACGAGACTCCACTGAGGAAGATCCACTGGAACTGGAGTTTACATATTGAATGGGTTTACATGCAGAGATTTACACCAATGTGCAGGGATTTGTTCTTATCACAGACTCCAGTTTATAAAAATGACTCCATAATCGTCTGATCAATAATGTAAAAGGGCTCTGATCCTGGCTTGTCAGAAGAAGGAGAAGGAAAGACTGGATAATGAATCATTTTAATGGACCTCCATTCGCCGACATCTTCAATTCCCTTTAATTAAGCAGCTCGGCTGGAGCTCTGAAGAATGAACTAATACCTCAGAAATCAACCATTAACATGAAGCAATATCAATAATAATAATAATAATAATAATAATAATAAGCCTTCCTAAGTAAAAAAAAAAAAAAAAGTATGCTAAGTATATTAAATCCTAGCATGCCAAAGCCTACTTAAGTGTACTTCTTCCAGACTCATTTTGGAACAACGAATCTTGTACTAAGTGTATTTAAGTTGTAATTAAATTGTACAAAAGCATAATGTTAAGTTTATTAAGTATACTTTTGCGTGCTAAATTTGAACAACTTTAGGTATACTTAATTAACTTAAAGTATACTGTATGGCCGTTTATGTACTAATGTACATACGTACCTGACAGTAATTAATGAAATTTAAGTATATATTTAATGTATTATAAGTACATTACAATTTTTACTGTGTTACAAATAGATGATTAATATACTATGAGTAAATTCTTATTGCAGCAGTAGCATGTTGTTATACTTCTGGCCAATTACAAATACTAAAAAGTACACTTTGTGGTTAATACAAATATACTTTATTTATTTATAGTACACACAGTCTTCTATAATACTGTATTGCAAATGTGTTACCATTACACTAAAGGTGTTTAGGATAATTTACAAATGCTAAATGCATTTTCTACACTACGGTATAACATGTTTTTGAAAAGCATTACATCAGTTATTATTAGGCAAATTTTATTCATGAGTTCAACAGATTTAATTTGCACAAAAATAAAAACAGTCCTATAGTTTATTTGTGTTCAACAAAACGTCAGGTTGTCTTACAAACACACAAACTAAAATTTAAACTGTTGTCTGAAAAAAGACAGACATTAGTATTAGTATACAGTATACTGTACAGGTACAGTATTAATTCAAACCTGGCATGTACTTTCCTATAATTGTGTACTTTCCTATAATATATTTTTGGAAAATGTACTATAATACAATTATTTTGAAGTATGTTTAAAGTTTAATACCAGAATTTGGTAAAAGCATGATGTTAGTATATTAACTGATGGTACAATTTTTTGTTACTATATTTGCAATGTACTATCAAAGATTTCTATATATTTGTAATATACTAAAGTGTATTTTTTTTTCACTGAGGTTGGGTTTCCTGACTTTGAGACAGATCTGCATCAGAATCTCAGTGTGGTCAGGCCTACGTTTTTACCCTTCATGCTGCGTTCCCCTGAGAGCAAAGCGTGTCCCGTTGATCCAGACTCTTATGATCCTGCAGCAAATCCAGGTGTCTGATTCATAAGTTATATTTCCTTCATCTTGGTTATTGTTCATGTAAATATAATATTAAAAGCCCTTCCTGTGTTTAAGGTGAATGCATCTGTGAGTAAAACACATTAGTGCTTGAACAGCGATACTGTGCATAGTATATAAATGTAACAATTTGTATATTGTTCTGTAGAACTTTTATAACTGATGTTCCACAACATTAAAGTAGCAATAAAGTAATAGAATCTTTGATGCCTCAGGCTTCAATTAATAGAAGAAAAGCATGAATTAATCTGCAAATTGCTTTGATGTAGAAAGAATTAAACCCTTTTCCCCCATGATGCTCTGTTACAGTACAGGAAAAATTTACAATTTCATGTCAAGTGATATTACTTTAATTAGATTTCCTTACAATAAAAATCATATATAATTAAATGCATCGTTATAACATAAATCAGTAGTGTAAAAAATCAGATGTGTTAATAAATGAACAAATCTATGATTAAATTAATATATGAACAGGTAAACATGCACCAAGGTGTATATGAATAAAATGAGCTTGTAGAGGAGAAGCTACAAGCATTATGTACTATTATCAAACTTCAATGAAATAAGAAAAAAAGATAATTTCACTCATGACAGGTGCGTGAAAGTGAGTGGGAGAGAGAGAGAGAAAGAGAGATGGGGATGAGTCTAACCATTTTCAGGAACATATCAAGCAGAACTGCGTAAATAATTCCCCTTCACATATGCATTAAAGAAAAGTTCCAGGTTAGCATGTGTGTGTGAGTAGGGGGGGTATCATGATGTAATAGATGTGGTTGGACAGTCGAGTGTCAGTGCTGACATATGGCTTTAGAATAAAAAATATATAATACTCCTTTCTCCAAGACTCTCAATTCAACTCAACTTTATTTGTACAACACTTTAACAACAAGAATGTCCAAAAAAACACCACACACTGATGACAGCATTACCTTCCTGCTATTAACACACATTTCTTACTTTGGTCCTGTTCTTCCTACTTTGATAGCAGCTATAAACACTCGTTCCCTCACCAGCCTCTCTTCCCTTTCCTTGAAATGAATAAGACACCAAACGCACAGCTTGTCACCGAATGACAAAAGCACTGTCCTGGAGTTGACAGAGTATTTGGTTACAGCTTCACACTGACACTGGAGATTCCTTCCAAATGTCTTAGAATTAACCCTTCCTGAATTTTACAGCACTATGGTTTCTCTGAGACCATTATCTTCATACGAGCTCTGAATTGAAGATATTCCATCATTGTTCCTTCCTCTTCTTCTCTTTGCCTCGTGACACACCCAGACCTCTGATAACTTCATCTGCACCATGCTCTTTGTAGACATCAATGTGGCAAAACTAAAAACACTGTTCACCCTGTTATCACAAATTTAAATCCTGATGATGTCACAATTGTTCATGGCAAGGGGGAATGGGAGCAGGATTGATTTCTGAATAGGAGGGATGTCATCTCTCTCTCCCTGTCACTCAGAGCAACTCCAAGCAATCATAGGTGTCTGTGAACTTATTTATGAAGAAGTGGATGGATAGCAGTTTCCTTTAAGTAAGTTATGCTGTAACAGGAATTTGAAAGGACATTAGAGGAAGTGTGTTTAGCCATCTGTCTCACTGGTTATAGAGAAGAGCTGGCATCATCATCATCATCATCATCAATGCCATTGAAATGCTAATGAGCTGTTTTTACATCAGATTACTGTTGCTTCATGCCTAAGGTGAGACAAAAGTAATTGGAGTGGTGCTCCATGAGCCCGGAGAGAATTTTCTTTGTTATATTCTGGATCCTGACCCATGCAGCTTACTCCTGGCCGATCTTGTAACAAACACTCGCCATGATTAAGATTCTTACTCCACCATAAGCACAAGGAAGCACCAGCTGTTTCTCACTTTACACTGCTTTACACTCACCTTCACCACCACTGTTTCATTAAGGTGTCAGATCAGCATGGAATTAATCACTTCTGCCCTGAGAGTTCTATACATTTGATGGCATGTAAAAGCTGCTTTCTATCCTGAGAATCATCCAGAGACCTGCTCCCTAGTCTACATAAAAAAAAAAAAAGTTTGTTGCTCTTCAGGCTGAGAAGAACGGGGAGAAGCTCTTAGAAGGATTTTATCTCCATGTGTGGTGAATTCTTCAAACCCTGATATTCAGAGTGATATTGTATGATGATGTGCTCATCATCAGTGAGCTGTTAGATTCAGTCAGGACTGATGAGTTAGCAGCAATTCGGGAAAGAGCTATGCTTAATAAATCAAACCTGACACAAAATTCTTCTGCAAAAAATTTTTACTCACTCTGCTCTTTTATCTTCTCACTGGTTTGGAATTAAACAGCTGAATGATCCATGAAATTCCCTGGAACACTGCATGAGAGAGAAATAAACTGATTCCTACTTTTACATCACCTATAGGTGAAGAATCTGCTTTTTTTGTTTTTGTTTTTAGGAAATTCCCAGGATTTGTCCACTACAGCAGTCTTAGTATGTATTTGCAATGAAAAAACTATAATTTACTTATGTATTAATTTTAATTAATTTATTAATGAATCTAAACTGCAAGTATATTGAGTGATTGTAATGCCTTCAGACTAAACCTGTAATCAAATTAACATTTATAACACTGTTATGATGCACCTTATAATTAAAATAAAAATCTCACTCTGACATTCAGCTTCCATTCTCTTTTCCTTAAAGTCTAATTGTAACGGGTTCGACCCTATGTGCACGGACGGCACCATGAAATACGGACACGAGGCGAGGTCTTACAGGAAAAGGGGTAATTTATTTAAGGAAAAATGGAGAAGGAATGGGTTAAAGGAGGGAGGACGGAAATAAAGGGAAGGGAAGATGATGCACGTCTGGTCTGGTTGGCAGTTGCCCCGCTGGCATGCGGGCACAGGCTGGTGAGTGGTCACGGTGGGCAGAGCGGCGACTTTGGAGCACGTGGAGGTAGCGCTCCTGCACGCTTCCATGACGGCAACCTCTCCCGCTGAACGCGAGCCAAGACCGTCCCATCCCAGCTCTCTCTGGGCGCGGCCACAGGCTGGAGTCTCTCCTGGACGTCCGTCAGCTGAGCGGCTTTCCCGGCTGGGATCGGGGGCCCTAACGCAGTCCTCTCTGTGGCCTTTTCCACTTCGGCGACAGGGATGCGAAGGCGGGCTCAACGCGGAAGTGAAGGTGCCGCGGGAGCTCGCGCAGCTCGTTCACGCACTGTCCTCTCGCGGAGATCAAAGGGGCGGCATTCCCCCTTTTTAAAGTCTCTATTAAAGGATAGGGGTATGGGAGGGGGGTATAAACCTTTAATAATCCTTTACCTAAATTTTTGCCATGTAAACACTTGATCTTCTTTCTTAGTAAAATTTATTGTTTCTGCATATGTTTAGGTGATACGATGAATTTCGTTAGAGGAAATTTTGCTTCCATTTCTGATCGGTAACCTCTGTAAGAACAACTCTATCCTATAAGTGTTTTTCTTTTTCCACTGGGTCACTGGCTGAGGAAGGCGCTCTGATGGTCTCACGATTTCACACGCATTAAAGCATCTAACCAATTATAGATGAGATTGACTTTTTACAACATAACGCAGAAGGCCGGATTTCACCGAAAAGATGTGACGTTTATATTTCCTTATAATTCTAGAAGAACAAACACCCCACAGCAGCTGGCATAACCACTTCGTACATATTTAAAAAAAAAAAAAATATATATATATATATATATATATATATATATATACTGATTAAATAAAATGCTTTGAGCATATATACACACAGCTTACTGGATTGAAGAATTGTCCATGTTAATGAAACCAGAGACTATGTATATTTGCCCCTGCTTTACATTACAGGATTTTGCAATATCATTATGTCATTCCCTCAGGCCGGCTTGCTGCTGGGTTTGTACACGCCCCTCCTCCGGGTGATGGATGGCTCCGTCACTCTAAGCCTGTGTGGAATTCCTCTCCAGCAGCTCAATGCTGGCTGGGATACTTTCCCCTCATCTCTCTGAACAGTCTCTCAGCTGTATGTTACAGGTCTGGATCTGTCACTGCTGGCCAGATGGCCTTTACAATAACTCAAGCTAGCAAAGCAAACCTCAAACTCCACTTACCGCACCTGTCTGAAATGTATTACACCATCCACTATTATCTACACAACCTTAAAAGGGCAGATTCTGATACAGGTTTAACCCTTAAATCTACAGTGTGTCTTGGAGATGTTCGCTACTATATTGCATTTGAACTGTGAATACATATTAATGTACATATGGGAGAAAATTACAGTAACCCTGTTATTATTTACGTATACAAATGTGCATGTTCATCAGAGCAGAATAACAAAAGATTCAGCAGTGAATGTGAATTGGGAAATCATATGCATAACATAATATTAGCAATATTTCCATAAAATCCAGAACCATTTAATTCGCTCATTTCCTGTCAAAATCCGTAAGCAATAAAGGGTGATAATCTCAGGATTAGGTTAGCAAGCACTGTAAGACCCTCTCACCCTTTCACACACAAGCAGGAAACCACACACACTAGCAACAGAAATTCTCAGCCAATGAGGCAAACATGAAGCCTGCGCAAAGAGCCAATCGTGTCGCTCAGGAAGAGAGACGGACTCTCACAGCTGTATCATGCTGGGAATACAGGCTGTTGTGAATCTAGTTTTGGTTCCTTCCCCAAAAACACAGGGTGATCTCTGTCTGTACTTCGGGAACAGCTGGATCCATGGCTGTCTGCATTATGCCAAAAGGCAAATGCAGCTTCGACTGAGACAGCTGGGAGCGTGCAGTGCATTGGAGCTCTACATTTTTTATACATATGGCTAAAAGAAATTTAAGGATTACTCAGCGGTATGACATTATCATCAAAACCACAACACTAATGAATTTCTCTTATGATTTCTGCACCAAAGAGAGCTAATGTGTTCTGAAAATCTGAAAGCAAATCCAAAACAGCAAAACACAGACTCGGTTCCATGTGACATGCTGGCCAGCAAACATACTGCACACAGAACACACATTGCTTTTTTACTTAGAGTTCTTATTCTTGTTACACTGCAAAGAAGCTTTTCATAACAACACTCGTTCATAATACCAGTACTGTTTTCCTAATAACTTAGTTATGCAAATATTCATTATTGAGAGAGCATGTTAGAGTTTCTGATAACCGTAGTATATAGTTGCTAATTTATTCAATTGTGTATTGACATTATTTCATCATTTTTCATGAGTCCTTGTAGCGAATCTGAGTCTAAACTTACCTCTAGGACGGGTCCAGCTCCGAGGATGATCTGCTCGACTCCACTTGCGAAGCCCTTCTGGCTGAGTGCAGTGAGATGGTGGATCAGAAAGTTGGTGCTCTGTGTCTTCCCTGAGCCACTCTCCCCCGATATGACGATACACTGATTCCTGCGCTTCTGCAGCATGGCATGGTATGCTGCATCAGCTATGGCATAGATGTGCGGCTCCAGCTTACCCAGCTGGTGGTTATCATACATCTTGACATACTTTGGGTTGTAAATAGGAAGAAACTTAAAAGGGTTGACCACTATCAGGATACCACCAGCATAAGTGTAGATCTTTTCCTGTTTGAAACGTGAGCGCAGGTTTACGAGCAGCGTCTGCTCATTGAGGTCCGGCAGAGTGCAGAGATCTGCAGCGTGCCGCCCGGCCGGGGGCTGAGGAAGGAGGCCACGCTCCACCATCCGCCTCCTCTCCTCAGTCACCCTCAGCCACATCTGAACGTTGCCGTAGTGGATGGAGCCATCCAGGTTCTTCTCTCGCAGCAGAAAGCGGTAGTCATCACTGCTGAAGCGGTTCTCCAGCGCTGTGCGCGGCCACAGCATCATACGCTGCACAGGGCAGTCACTCGGGTTCAGAATCCATTCCTCCCCACCAAACTCCTTCACCTCGGCCAGAACATAGAGCCGTGTGCGGTCCAGCCGCAGACGCTCGATCACTTGCTCAATTACATCAGCGGCCGATGTGACCTTGTGGGCCAACACAGGGCAGTAAACGGTGCCCTCGGCCAATGCTCCCGGGTACACCCGCACGGTGAATTCTGAGTCTTCGAGGCGCCGACGATGCCCTCCAGCGCCATGGCAGCTCATCATTGAGCAGCAGCTCCCATCAGTGTCTGCCTCGGCACCTCCTGCACACAGCTTTGGGGGTGGAGTCAAGACATTCCAGCTGAACAGAGAGAGAGACAGCAAGAAAGACACATTAGTGTGCTTGTTAAATCAATAAACATAAATATAGATCAGGTAAATTAGTCAGCCTCCTAGCCATCATGTTACTGCAAACCAACATTTCTGTCACTCAAAAAAGTCTGGCATAACGCACAATCAACTACTAATTAACAAACTGTCAAATAACATCTGTCCTATTTGAACACGATGTACATAAGTGAGACGGATATACCACGATTGAACCTTTCATACTGGATCCAACCGCCTTATTGCCAAGTTCAACAACTGCCGTCGTCTAAACAGAGGCGTCTCTTTTCATGACACAATGCTTTAATTCAGACACTTCCTGCTGATGTTAAGCCTGAGGATGCCCATTCATAAACTGAAAACTGCTGCATGCAGTACAACAGCATGGTTTGGCTTTTCTTCATAAAAATCCTATCCATACAACACAATAACGGAACAATATGACAATTACTGTCAGAGATCGTGGGTATAAAGTAATGAAAGCGTTTCACATTCTCATGACAGTATTTAATCTTGTAAGCTTGCCAGATGATTTCACTAACATCACAGTAAAATCCATTTTAATAACAATTTGTATGCAGACTAACAGCTGAGTCTACATTTTTCTTTCTCTCAAGACAATGTTTTTTTCCCTAATTCTGGATATAAAACATCAGTGCCTTACACTGCTCCTGGGTTACATATACCAAAAACAGTGGCTATATATACACATCCAATGGCTCTGTATATAGAGTAACATTTTGCAAGAAGAGAAAATTTTTAAAAGAACTCGGTCCTGACATACGAGTAGTACGCACATGCCCTTTGTCTGCCGAGCGTCACGTGACCACAACTGAGCCAATGGTTCTTCTCTTTCGCGCACTGCAGGATTGTGGGCAATCGTCACCCATATATTCTCAGTCTCAGTGCGTGTGCAGTTTATTATAACATTGTAACAACATGAGTGAGTGCGTGTAAGGCAAAAGCAAGTGTCATTAGAGAGGCTCATTGTTAAAGATCCAATTTCCAGAGTCTCTCTCTGTCAGAAAACAGTGATTCTGTTAGTGTGTGTGTGCACACGAGTGTCATTAGAGAGGTTCCTTGTTAAAGAAGTTTCCTGACAGAGCAGTGTTTCCGTTAGTGTGTGTGTGAGTGTTTGTGTGTGTATGTGTGTAAGTCATCCTACACAGTAGCCCCCTCCCTCCTCCTCTCCTCTTTCATACATTCATACATACATTTAGGCATTTGGCAGACGCTCTTATCCAGAGCGACTTACATTTTTATGAACCTGGGATCTTCCAAACCGTAGTCCAATGCCTTAACCACTGAGCTACCCCTGGCCCCATTTCATATCACTTCAGCTTTAATCACATGCACATATGTGCATACAAACACACACACAAACACATACACACACTAATGGAAACACTGCTCTGTCTGTATTCTTTTCAAAGGTAAATTGCAGGTTAATTTATTTAATTTTTTATTTATATTTTGTATAATACAAGCACGCTTATGGAACAAATTATGCTCGCAATCCAAGGTTTAATTGTATATTAAAGATTTAACTGTATATATACATACACACATACACATATATAATATACACGAGGTGGTATCAAAAAGTATCAATAACTACTCTTGTTACATGCCAACAGATGGCAGCACAAGGCTGAACACAGTCACAGGGAGCACCAATCTTCATAAGTCAGTGTGCCAAAAAACATCGTCCTGTGTGCAACCTGTGCTATTCTGACCACATGCCTTACCATGTTTGCTGGTACATAATGGACAGCAAGTTGGACAAAAGAATGAATGTGAAATTCTGCATGAAACTGGCAAATCTGCCACAGTGACATGATTCGGCATGTTTGTAGCGATGGTGCAATGAGTCATTTAGGGGGTTTTGAGTGGCATGCGCGCTTCAAGAGCAGAAGAACATCGTTCAAGAGCAATCGTCTCCTGGAAGACGATGTGAGATCAGGAAGACGTTCTACGAGCTCAACTCCCGAAAACATCGAAACCATTCCACAACATTGCTGTCATTGTCGGAGTGTCATATGGAACAGTCCAGGCAATCCTCATATGTGATTTGAACATGACACATGTCAAGTTTGTCCCCAGGCTGCTGATCAAGAAGCAGAAGAAACATTGTGTTGAAGTCTGCCAAGAACTCCAGCAGCGTGCTGGGTATGGCCCATCTTTCATGATAAGGATCACTGTCGGTGACAAAATTTGGGTGTATGCTTACAACCCTTAGTCAAAGCGCAAGTTTTTACAGTGGAAGAGCACATCATCTCCACAACCGAAATTGGCAAGGCAGGTTTGCAGCTTGACCAAGTGCATGCTCATCATTTTCCTCGACATTCGCAGCATTGTGCATCGAGAATTCGTCCCCATGGGCCAGACCAACAGCAAATTTTACTGCCAGGTTTTAAGGCATCTGAGGGAGGACGTACAGCATAAGCAAGCAGATCTGTGGTGCGCGAATCCCTTTCTTTTCTTGATACCCCCTCGTATATGAATTTCTGATGTGAAATCTTATTATTAAGTGAAATGGACTGCTTAGTATGCACCCCACAGTTGCTGTAAACTGAACACAAATAAAATGTGGTGAATTTGAAAAAGAGGGCCAGAGGGCCATTATATCGGAAGGCCATTTTATTGACTTTGACAGACCCATTGCTTTCATTTTTTGCCTGCCAATCAAATTTACGCATCTTCCTTCCTCAACAAAAGATCTTTAATCAAAGATTCCAGGAAAGAAATGCGGCTCATATCCAAACCAAAGAACAGGCAAAGCTTTTGTGGAAAACTGACTGACTGAGTACACACCATCTTAAAGCAAGGAATGTGTTTAACCCTCTCTTGGACATCCACTAAAATAATCAGAAAGATATCCAACAGAACACAGAGTCTGAAACATCCCTAAAGGTGATCTTTTGTGAAAAGATGCTATAACCACGGAGACTGGTGATTAATACAATACATTGATCTTCAGTGACTGTTTTGAGGCAGAGAGACACACCTTGAATGGGATGCCAGTACATCTCATGCAAAAACATATTCATTACCACCTTGGGCAACTTAGCACAGCCCATATTGTTTACAATATGGGAAGAAACTAAATAACTCAGAGGAAACCCATGCAGTATAGAAAACATGCACAGACATTTCACAGAGACGGTAACCTGAACTCTGATTTCTTCAAAGCTGGAAAATGCAAAACTGTAATCAATAATGAAGGTGTTGACTCGTTCTGTTTACATTAAATACTAGCATTCGCTTCCTGACCATTTTACAAACTCCATTTAGGGCTTATCTAGGGCTTTTCTTTGCCTTTCCCTTTCAGCAAAAATCTGCCCTTTGAACCAATAATGATGATTGGTGGGAAATTATAGAGAGATGTATGCAAAGATACCCTGCAGTTGGGGGTTTTCCAAATTCCTGAAGGTTATCAAAGTTTTAACATGAAGACATATGCTTGCTCTCTTGACATGTTTGCACAGTTCTTCATGCTGCAAGCAAATTGTTAACAAACACTCACGTGGTAAATGGACCCTTAAGATTTACACAGATGTTTATTGTCCCTTCAAGAAACTTGCAGTCTGTTTTTAAATACAGTATGACAAAAGACTATATAGTCATCTATGTGATCTCGCTTTCATAAATCCAGGTGACCTCTGAAAAGACATCCTGCACATGACTTTGTTCCTCTAAATGAGAAAGCAAAATGAAAGCTGTCAATGTCAAAGGGGAGGAGAAAAGCATCAAGATTTTCACTGGGTGGCTCGAAGTAAGGGGCTGTGTAAAATGAAAGGTCAAGTTAGAGCACTGCAGAGTGAAAGCCAAATCAGCATCAACAATCATCCAAATTACCTCAGTTTTTGCCATTAGACAAACTTTAAATAGGTAATCAACTGGCATGTCGAGCTTACAAACGGCTAGAGAATCAGCTTCCATTATAATGCTTAACCATTAACGATTAGTTTATGGCTATAAATAGGGCTATTTCGATATGTTTATTTCACAGTAGTCCTTCATGTTTGACATCTGGAAAACGTATATAAACATATACTGTAAGTAATATATGCAAAAAAAAAAATTCTGGCTATTAACAATTCAGTTTTTGTTGTCCACTTTTCTTTTAACAGGTCACTTTGTAAGTTCATTAATCAGATGAGAGAAAGCAAATAAAATTATTTAAGATGTGTCTGGAAAATCCTTCCTTTTTTAACCTAATACGTGACCCATCATATCAAGGCAGGAATTCATTCACACAGGTTAGTTTCGCTCTATGATCAATAGTAAGTTGCCACTAAAATTTTCAATTTTGGCAAAAATCGGTTGAAAAATACCTTTAATCTTAAACATTGTTTTAAAGAATTTTATGAACACTATTCAAGCTGTTTACAACAGTTGTCACAAAAAAAACATGCATTTTTATATAAACCGTGCTACTAGCAAAATAATTTTATAGGGGTAGCAGGGGACGTCCTGGTGTCAAAATGAGACTGATAATCTTTATTTACAAAAATATATTTTTTTTAAATTCCCCCAGGCCTCTCTTCAGAAACAAACTCGCATTGGCCATATCACAGCAACTGGACGTGATAAAAAAAATACACTTTGTATCAAAATAGAGCTTAATAATAAAGGAATCTGAAAAAATTAATAACTCAAATTACCCAAAATGAAACTTAATACCTGATTTGATGTGATGGGTCATATACTGTATATATACAGTACTGTGCAAAAGTCTTAGGCACCATATTATATGCTGTACCAATTTTGTTATATATGTTTATCATAT
>JAQMYG010000009.1:3027419-3039298 GCA_030014215.1 Clariallabes teugelsi | reverse complement strand
ATATATTTTAGTCAGTTATATATGTATATATATATAACTGAATAAAATATATAATACCAGAAAAATTCCACCCGTCATTTGCACATTCGTTTAGTATTCTGTCGAGACGCAGCACATCTGTCCAGCATCGTCTGCATATGCTTGATAGAATTATTCGTCCTTACTTCTTGTGCCTCTGGCTCTTCTCCCTGACCTCCCCTCTCTGTCTCCCTGCCCCTCTGCGCACAGAGAATTTGCATTATCGCCGCTGCTCCGGTGTGCCACTGCGCTGATCCTAATGCCGTATGTCGGCCATGGCACTTGTCTGTCCAAACTCATCCATCACACCAACCACACACTCAGAGTGAAATCTGCTCATTTCCCTGAACACACTAATGATGAGGTCACACACCTTCTACTAATCCATAAAAACACACTTTGACACACACACACACACACACACTCACCTGCTGGATCTGTCAGCATACACTAAAGAGTATTAATTTCCTTTACTTTGTTTTTGTGCTCGTTGTAAATCTTCAGCCTCGTGTTCATCTGTACAATGTTTCACTGACAATCTTAGACCCTGAATTTCACACTTATTTTTTTTTTTTGTGGAAGCACATATATAACATGTTTTTAAACCTGTCAATTAGAAAACGAATTATGAAGAAGGAGAAAGAGTGAAACACTTTCAGTTCAATTTCTCTTTCTCTCTCCTTTCCTCATCTTATCTTCTATTATAAATGAAGTCTCTTTTGTTTATGAGGCTTTGCAAAAGGGATAAAGATGATGTTCATACAGTATTTGTAGATGCATCTTTTAGATGCTTGAAGTTAATTACTAGGGATGGAAATGACCAGGGATTGCCTAATGTGATATTTTCATGATACTTAGGTGTCTGATCAATTTGTATTGTGACTTCTTAAATTTCTTAAATCATGATTTAATTTTTCTTTTTACAATTCCAAACAAACATAAAAAATTATTTGCTTCTTTGACACTTACTGATGTTGTGCTGCCGGCCAATGTGTGTGAACCATTTAGAGTGTGTCACTTGTGAGATTATTGAGAAATTTCAACATTAACAGCTCGATTGCAAACATATTTAATTTTGGAGTCATAAATTGCCACACAAAAGAATTGCGATACATCATTGAATATCATGACTTTTTATGATTATTTCTATAAATTCCCATGAACGTGGGTAAGCAAGTGTCTGATACACAGGACTCGTTCCTTTGTGCGCAGTATCCACTTTGGTCTCAGTGGTGAAAGATTCGAGAAGTGAACACACTGACTCAGAGAGTAACTTTTAGATGAATTATACAAAGAGCTCAACACCAAAAACTACAAGATCAATGCTTCAGTGTTGAGTCTGATCCAGAAGAACCGCCATCATCTATTAATACTAAAACCTGTCTGGATGCTGAGCTCAGCCTAGTTCTCATTTCCTCCAGCATCTCTCCAACCACTGGAGGGTTCCTGTTGATATGACTTTGACGTCGATTCAATCCATCACTTCGGTCTCTCTGCTCAAAGTTGTCCAGCATCTTTCCTGTGGCTCAGAGCTCCAGTCTGACAGATGCCACTGATGTAAATATTTTGAGACTTTTTTTCTTCATGTTTTGGTTCCAAATCCCCCTTATTAACCTCAGATGGAGCTGTAAAGCTTCTGCAGAATGGGCTGTGTGAGATGCTTGGGGTTCACTCTACATTTTCAGTCTGGTCCTTGTACAAATCACTTGAGTGTTAATGTTCACAAGGCTCTTCAGTTCATACTTTCAGTTTAAAATACTTATACAGTTGTCAATCATTCCAGATTCATATGACAGTAAGAATAAGTTTTCTCCCTGGTGAGTTTGTCTGTGAACACTCTAACATTTTAGGATTTCTGTGCCTCTTGTTGAGCAGCTCAGGTGATGTTCTGCTCCAGTATCTCTCACACATTGATGTTGCTAAGGCTGAGGAATGTACACAGAGACTGTAAAGTTAAAAAAAAAAGTAACAGTGAGATTCCCATTGTTACAGTCTCTGTTTACGT
This sequence comes from Clariallabes teugelsi, assembly GCA_030014215.1. Classification (NCBI taxonomy): domain Eukaryota; kingdom Metazoa; phylum Chordata; class Actinopteri; order Siluriformes; family Clariidae; genus Clariallabes; species Clariallabes teugelsi. The sequence continues at coordinate 3,037,275 of JAQMYG010000009.1, read as the reverse complement.
TATACAGTCTCTGTGTACATTCCTCAGCGTGAGGTTATTATGTTCTACAGAACCTTTTAAAGAATTCTCTCAGAGGACCCACTCTTATGTCCAGGTTTATTATCATGCCCTTGGCCGTCCCGTACTCTGTGGACCTGCCCTGATGTTTCAGTTTCCTTCCTTCCTCATTTGCTTCTCATTTTCTCACATCACAGCCACCTGCTCCCTCTGGTTCCCGCTTTATCTATCCTCCTTGTTCACTGCAGCATCTGTCATCCTTTTGTGGCCCATAGCCATGTCTGTGAGTCACTGGTAAAAGTTATGTTTAAGTAAAAGTTATTGTTGGTTGGTGGTTATCAGGTTTTCTGTCCTCCACTGTCTCTCAGGAAGTGACACCGCTTTGTCTTTTCCTTTCTGTTTTCTCTTATACTTCATCCCACTGTGTTTCATGTCTTTATTTAAATCCTTATGCTTTTGCCTTTGTGACTAGTGTTCTTCTTCAGATCATTTCAAATAGTCATCTTCTTCTTTATTTCCTCGAGCACACCTGACAAGATTAACATCATCTGATCGAGTAGCTCGAGATAACTCGAGTAGATTCTGTGATATATTGAAAATCTGATTAGAGAACTAGAGAAGGGGGGTCAGGGAATCATAATGCTCATGTAATATTTGACTCCTTTCACTTCACAGCACGTTTCAGGTCACAGTTTGGTTTATTTTTATTCTTCTAAAAGACTGAACACTCAATGGATTTCAGAACGTGTAGTTCAGTCTTTGTTGTAAATATAAAAATGCTGTTATATACATGTAATAGCAGTCCTTCTGTATAGCGATGATGTGGATAGCAACGACAGTGTACATTGTCTCCCATCCTATTAAACAATTTTATAGATATAAATCCACATTGCAGAATTATTAACTAAACTTTCTATTTACTTTCAACTTTAGCACAAAGACTTACAGTGACTAGAACTGACAGAAAGACAACATTGAGCAGGTCTGAGCTCACAGATGTGTTGTCATGGAAACCAATTACACAACAGCTGTAAAAAATCCATAATCATATCATCATTGAGAAAAATGAAAGAAACACATCAGTGATCTATGGATGAAGACCAGCCTCCTGCTTCTCCTTGTTCTGGAGCTCACCGTAGTTGACTTGAGTCTTGATTTCTGTTTGTCAGTTTGAATTATAAATACAGATTTAATACACACACACTGTAAACCATTAAACCATGCTTCGGTTTAAAAAATTCTTTAGCCAGGAGTGTAGCTGCAGCGTGTCTTGATATTTAAGAAGCTAATCAGCGTGAAGGTGAGCTTTAGCTTCAGAATTCCTGTCTCAGGCAATATTAACTACTAACACTCGATCATACTGTACATACTGTATTTATAGTCATGCTGAAGTTTTACACAGTCTCTTACTCATTAATATTAGAACTAGAAAAAGGATTAATTCCAATGTATATTCATCAGTTTTCTGAACCACTTCAATTTCTTTCCAGTTTTTTTCTCCATAAGTACGTCAAGAATGTTGTAAATGGAGGAGATTAGAGTGAATCAGCTGGCTCTGTTCCAAACTCCTGATCCGTTTAGAGCTCTAACAGGCGCAGATTGAATCCTTTTACACTGACGGTTCGTGTAAATCTTACTGATAGAGTCGAACCTGACTTTATTGCATTTGTCCCAGGCTGTGAGTGTTAAGAAGAAGGAAATGAGAAAGCTGGAAAAGCTTTTGCTTCTACTTAAACACAGAGATTAAAGCAGCTGTAGGTCAGGAGGCAGGGGGCAGTAGAGAGTCAGTCATCCATAGTGTTACTTGTTCTCACTTACTCTCAGACTGACTCGTTTGTGGAAATCCTCCTAAAGGAGACAAATGGCCATGTTCTGATCCCAACATCCCCTGTGTACTGTGTTTGTGGAGCTTTTACATCATTCACACTTTTAAACTAAGCCTTTTATCTTTGGCAGCTACTGAATTAGGCTTTGAATGAATCAGTCAACTCTTGTTTATTATTAAAAGCACAAATGAAGTTCATTATTTTAGTATTTTATCTTAACTCAGATTCACCCATTACTCACAGCTTGTAGGTCTTTTGTTTGATTTTGTTCCTCAGAAACTGGATTAGATCCATTGGAATTGAGCTGCAGATCTGTGAGACTGTGGAGAGAAAACGAGACTCTATCATTTTCTTCACAGCTCCATGTCGCTCGCTGAGACAGATCTGGCATGTGAGAATTACTGAAAGCCAGAGAAGAGAAAACACTCAGCCTACGTACACTAAGCAAAGTCTGATCGTTTTACCTTCAACAGACGAGAACTCAAAATAGTTGAGTGGGTTATTAACACAAGGTTTCTGTCAACTAAAACCTCTCACTGGGACGACCTCAAACCAACAGGTTACAGCTTTATTCTGCTAAAATTAGATCACATAATAAAGAAACTCAGATTTCACTGTAGAAATTTCTCTATTACTTTGTAAAAGATCTCTTAAGTTATTAACCTGAAGAGATGATGTGGGACGTTAAGAAGAACACTGTCTTTTACAGAACAGCTGGATGTGTTTAAAGCAAGTATTCTTCAGCCGTTTGTGGATGTATAGTGCGCCAGCTGGCTGAGCACTCCAGAAGCAGGACATTGAAAGCTGACGAGTTTGACAAAATTCATTATGATGTGATTAGCTTGGGTTTGACAGCCTGGCAATCACTGCAATGTGTGTGTCTAATTTTGTGTGCGTGATTTTCAGAGGCCCTCATGGAGATTACGAGGCTGCAGCTGGAAGATTGACCCATGAGTTCTGAAGTTTATTTGTGCGTAAAGACTATAAGAACGATTGGAGGAACAAAGCGGTGGTCTGACGAAGCGCAATCACTGTGTTGATTTTTTTTCCTGTAACAGCATGGCCTGCCATACGGCTCCCTGTTAATGAGTTGTTATTATAGAAACAATATAGATCATTTTAATATAAGCTTGTGACTTGTGACAGAGGTGCTGTTCTAAAAGAACTTGATCTGACTAATCAGGATGGAGAACTTAACAGCACTTTGGTATAAATTTGTTAAACCTGATGCTTGTGCCGCATACCTCATACTCTTTCACCCCTCCTTTGTTGGACTGGCGGGTATCTTGAGGGATGATGGGTCAATTGTAGAGTGATGTGTTGAGTGTAGAGTCTGAACAGCCCGTGTTTAAGGTTTCTTTGTGCCATCCAATGTCCTAGCACAGTTATGACACTGCATGTCATGCTACTGCACTCTGTGTGTATAGTGTGTGAGTGTGTTTCTGTGTGTTAGAACACTGATTGACATTTCAGTTACTTGCGGTCTTGTACCTCTGTTCGAGTCAGGTAATACCTAGCGAGGTACACATACTGCTTTTCTGCTCCAGGAGAACATAAGGGGTTTCTCTGGATTTTTTAAACAGTCCACTCATTATGAAGCCTTTTCTCAGTGTGTTATTGGACATAGTTCCCAGTGTCTGCTGCTACAGAGAAAGTTGGAGCCTGATGATGATAGGCCAATGCTTTGCCAGGACATTATTTATAATAAGGTCAGCCTGTCAGCACAGGAGTACACTGTAATCCTCCTTGACTCTTTTCCACCACATGCAAGGTCTATTAGTTCAGCCAGGAGAGCATGCTGCCAGTGAGGAGGTCACTCATCCATACAGGTCTAACTGCATCCTGGAACCTTTATGGAGCGGCTTCCCCAAGCGTGAGTTATACAGCCCGATTTGTTCCTCATCCCTTCCCAGCCCACAGGTGAAGCCCACGTCTGCGTGTGAATACGAAGCAGGGCTGAGATTGTCGTGGAGGAGGGATGTGAAGTGCACACAGAATTGGAAAGAGGAGGAAAGACTTGCACATGAATCTGATCAACATTCTGCTATTTACCTTAACAACCACCGTGATCTAGTCTTGTGAGTTTTTTCTTGAGTTTTGACAATAAAACAATATTTTTAATTTACATTTGGTCATTTTCACTAACATTTTTATAGCTGTCCCAGGAGTTGTGTATCGTCATATCCCAACTTCCTATTGGTGGATTTTAGATGAGAAATGCCTCATTAAATAATGTAGTGATTTGTTATGAGTTGATGCAGTACCGTAACATGAACAGAGGATAAAACGTAGCCGTTAATGGTGTTCCTGCATTGCAGCATGTACTCCCAGATCCCTTTTATAATTAGCCGTGCTGGACTGTATTGTGCGCTCTGTTTAAGTGTTTGTGTGCGTGGGACCGCCGCTTAACCAGTGCTAATGAGATTGGAACATTGTGCTGCTTATTGTTGCGCAGCCTTTTGTACGGCTATAGCTATAATTATCGCTTGTTGTGAATATGTGTAACAGTCTCCGGTCTTATTCGATTTAAAGAAGTTGTTGAGAGTTCACCACACCTCAATCATCCCTGTTTAGCCAGTGCTGAGTGTGAATCATCAATATAAAGAATCCAGTTTATTATTTGCCTCCAGAGGACAAGCCGTCTTAAGCAAAACCTCAGTTAGCAAAGTCTCCATGACCACAGAAGATTTTCCAACTTCCGACTACAGAAACACACAGCAGATTGAAAACCTTCAGAATGTCTCGGCTTTCCCTCGGCTGAAATGTTGCTGATGCAGAGTGCAGAATTTTTTGCTTCCTGCCAGTCAGTAATGCACAAACACACAGAGGAGTTTGGTGTGGGAATTCTGTATCCTTGCAGGACGTTCTGTGTTTCTGTCTCTGTACCTCCTCTCAGGAGGTCCTAAACCACCCATGGAACTGGTACAAACTGGTACAAAGACCTTCTACTGCAGTGCTGTTGAATTCTGTATACGGTTTAAGCTTAGTGACTTCTCAGTAACATAATAAGCTTTTTACAAATATGTTTTTATCCTTAATTCAATATTCAGTTCAGTTATCTGTGTGTACAACAGCATTTAACGAAACAAGAGATCATGTTCTCATCCTTTTTCTCTTGCAGGGCTTTGGGGACGTTTAAACATTTGGTCCAAGAGAATATATGATCTCATGGTGTTTTAAATTATTATTATTTTTTTTTATACATTCACAACAAAAACATTACTGGAACTTTAAAAAGACAACAGGAGCTTGGAGTAAAAAACATCTCTGTCCAGCCTCGTGGTGCAGAAAATAAGGGTACCGCCATAGAGACACTGAACAGCACTGTTTTTCACTTTTTTTTTCTGAAACAGTGCAGGATTCTGCTTATTTTCTTTTTGTGCATTAAAGTTAATTTATGCAATAACCCAAATAAAGACAGGAAGCACGTGTGTTTTGAGCATCGCTTCCGCACCTGTGAAACACAAACCAGGTCAATGAAAGCCATTTTTAATTGTGACAAGGGGAACGCCTAGACAACAGCATGCTTCCTTTTTTAACCACAAACTTGTGGAAGGAATGAAAGAAAGAAAAATCTTGTTTTTTAACAACATTTTGACTCTTCTATTGCCAGAGCTTTACCACTCAGGAGATATTGTAGAGGCACCTTCCCTAATCATACATTTATAAATGTTTTCTTATTTTATTTAAAACATATGCTTTAATTACATTTCTTAATCTATTCACATAAATGCACCTACTGCCATTGAGTTCAAATTGTCGCAGCAAAAGCACGTCTATTGTCTAGGAAACGCTCATCCAGCCTGCATGTGTGATTGAGTTACTCGATCTCCATGATGGAACAAGTGTCAGCTGCTGTGTTAGCTTTGCTGAAAATATTTCTTTTTTCCCAGCAACCTTGTTTGGCAATTAGTCACGGCCCGAGCTCTTTAATTGAGCCTCTAAGGTCTTCCTCTGTCCCGTTCCACTCGCTCTGCCTCACTCTAAGCCACGGGGACGTCCCCCTGAGGTGCTGTTTTCATTGGATTGCAGTATAAAGGTGCTGAGGGCGGAAATCTGACGCTTAACCAAACACTGTGAGCTGCTCGATAAGTGCTCCTGTGCGACCATAACACGGGATAAACACTTCTTCATTGCTGTGGCTGATTAATGCTGAGCTGGGGTGTTTCCAGATCTTTACTTCTGTTCAGAATATACACAAAGTATGTTTTAAACCATGCCCAGTGTAATAACTGTGTGTATTTGCAGAATATCTGATGTGTTACTGCATCTTCATTGTAGCCTTCAAAACAGTGAATGATGAACATTAAGATTGAGGGTCGGGGTTTCATTATCTGCTCAGAAAAAGAGCTTCTTCTGTAGCCATTTTTTTTTCTATGAGCTGTTTGTATTTTTCCCATCACAGCAAGTAAAATATATTTTCTAGTCTAGCTAGCGACTTTATGTCCTCTCTTTATGTTTAACCTTGAGTTGAGTCGATAAAGTATGCAGGAAAGATTTTTGACAGCCTTATGTTGATATTTATTTTTGAATGTTTATTATTCATAATGTTTTTTTTTCAGACTTTTGAGAAAAACAGCATATCGACTCATCAAGTACTTGGAAATGAACACAGGTTGAACTAAACCCGGCGCTGCTCAGATGTTGTACTCTTTTTCTATCAGCCTTATTCTCTTTACCCTCTCTTTCATCTGTTACAGTATTGCTCTGATCATCCTTCATCCCAGTTTACTAAACCCACTCTTACTTACCTCAAGGCTAATTTAAGACATGAAAAGTCATGAAAGACTTTTTGTAGGTTTAAAGCTCTGTTCCACCTCTGACTCTTACAAACGAGTGAAAGAGTAAAATTGCCTATACAGTAATAGGTTCTTGCTGTAAGAGGATGGTGTTGCGCTTAAATGGATTGTACGCAATTCTAGATGAGAGCATCAGTGAGACAGTAAAGCTAATAGGGTTACACCATTACACCATTGTCCACCTTCTGGAACTTGTTCTGCCTTCAAGCGACTCGGCAAAGAGAATGTCAGCATTAACAAGTGATTGGATGAGGTTGTAGTAGTGCTACAGCTCTTAATGAGGGACAAAATCAGCCGAGTGTTGGATTGGATTGGTCCGTCACAAGCTGTTAACCATGACAAATATTAACCAATGATCGTTAAAATAACAGTAGTAGACCTCCCCTAATGTCTGGGAATTCAGGAGGAGCTTATGGAGAACTCACGAATGACCACCCCAGCCTGTTTCCACTGCAGTGTGGGTTATGTTTCATGAGAAACCTCTTTGTTTTCCAGGCTATGATATGATGTAGTGGGAGATCACAGCAAAGGCGAGTACAACCTTCTGATCCACAGGACCGAGCTTGCTGATGATGGAAGTTTCGATTGTCACAGCATCCAGAACAGCATCAGGTCTCAACCTGCTTGTCTCACTATTCTAGATCTGTACTGTATAATCCCTAATATGTTGGAGTTTTCTTTCTGTGAGGATGTTTACATTTAACATTTATGGGAGGAGACTCCAGTGTCTGTGCTTTGTAACTCACATTTTCTTATATGGGAAAGACTTCTAACCATGTTGTGTTTTTGTATTATCTAGAACTTGAAGATTGTTTTGGTCAGCTCATGTAGCAAATGTTGCAAATCCCAGGAAAACTGGTAATTATGTGTCCAGGCACCTAAAAGTAAGAAATTTAAATGATCCTCAAAAATTTTAGCTGCCCCCTCCCGACATTATAAGTTATCGAGTCATTATTGATTTCATGGAGTCCTTATCTTTTTTTTTTTACCTCCTTAACTGTTCAGCAGCATTGGGCAGCCAAAACTCTTGGTATTTAATGGAGATGGAAGTAATGGCAAAATTAACAAAGTGATATTTTAAGGAAAACAATCATGATTAAACACGATTGAAAGATACAGTAGAAATTGTTAAGCTAAAATGTCTGTGGTTTGGTAATTCTTGTTAATTTTTTAATAAAGTCTGATGACAAATTTACCATATAAATTTTATTTCTAAAAGATGTGGCATAGCTGCTCACTTTTAGGGAAAACTTGGAGTGAGATTTCGAAAATAAGGGCATTGGTTTTGCACACACACAACGCCCCCACCACACACACAGCATACACCTTACCCTGCATGGCTCAGGCTCTATAAGGATAAAGAAAATTACAATATCTGCATTGAGTCTATATTCACGGCAACATTCAATGGATAACACACCTGATTAAGAGAGAATCCTACAAAACACATGCAACATTATATGTAATGTATGACGGCTCAGAATCAAGACACAAAATAAAAACAGAAATAAATTGATTCAAAATCCAGTATATACATGCATTTAACTGTGTACTCAAACATAAAGTGACGCTAGGAATGAAAAATTGTAATAATAAAATAATTATAAAAATAATAATAATAATTGAAGAATTCACAATCAAGGGACAATCGTTATTGATACAAAAGAAGGAGAGAAAAAAAGAAAACGAAAAACAAAGATCCCGAACATAAAGTGGAATTGTAATGATTGTGAATCTCTCTCTCTCTGTCTTTCTCTCTTTCACATGCTCATGTTTATTAGCTTTTGAGTATCTTATGAATATTAAAAGTGCCACATGATTGAACTCAATGCAAATATATTAATGTTACTGTTAATAATGGCATGTATTTCTCTCTTTTGATAATACTATATCACTCCTCACCCTGTTTTAAAGCCGGTTAACTTGACACAGCTGTAAATGTGTGCTAATTACAATGAGATTACAGATATTATTTTTCTTCACTTGGAGAGAACAAAGTGGAGGCAGCTATGCCAATCCCTTTTTTGTTATTGTAAGTGTTTTTTATAAAAGGAAATGATATCGTAGCAAAGCAGAAAACACGCGTTGGAGATGCCCACCTCACTGCGCATAGCGCCCCAATCACATGCAAGGTTTATGTCAATGGCTTTATTCAGATGTAAGTAAATGCTAATTATAAGAAAAATTACTCATCAAATAAATCCACACGAGGTTCTTCAGGGTTTTTTTTTTTTGTTCAAGTAATAATCATCATGATTTTATTTGCTATGTTGAAAATAACATAGCAGATGTATAATGAGATATTATCATAGTTTGTAATAGTCAGTAGCATTGTTTTAATTTCTCTTTATGACGGTAGTGTCGTTACCGGTTTCATTATCATTTATTTAGGCCTCAGTAGAACATCGTTAAATTCCTTAATGGCTGGCTATTGAATCACATTGTGTTGTTAAAACGTCCTTATTGCTCGTGTCAAAATGCTACGTGTGAAAAATTAACCAAACTGGTAGAGACCGAAAGGACTTCAGAGCTGTCGGGAAGTCGGAAGAGGTCGGTAGCTAATTCAGCTCAGTGGGATGGGGGCCTAAACTCCAAATGTTTTGGTCCTAATTGCACCGCAGGTGCTGAGTAATCAGAGGGATTAGATAAATTCGATTAGAGCTAATCAGCTGTAGGAAAAGACCTCAGATATATTTTTCATCTCCTGTAATTATTAATTAATGAATTAATTGTGACGGAAATGTCCACTTCCACAAAGGCAAAACAAGGCCTAATTATCAATATGAAATCCATTATTCTGGCTCATGAGCACCAAAGCTGCATCCATGCAATCTAAAGCTGATGAGGGACATGACAATGATTAATCATAGATGGACTATTTTTTTTTCTTTATCTTTCTTACAAGAGAGCTGAATGATCAGGATCTTCCTAGGCATTGCCATTAGCCTGACATTTAATCCCTCAGAGGATTCTGTAAAGTTCTAAAAAAAAACTGTGAACTAAGTCTTGTGAGTCTTGACCCAGTTTACTGTCACTTCATTCCCACTGAGGACAGTGAAGCATGAGCACAGAGCCAGACGGTTTCCAAAAGCTTACTTTCCTCCTCATGATATACACACATGCTGGTCTTCTGTACCTGGTCTTCACCAAAGCATATGCAAACTTCAGACCTACAGTAGGTATCGGACCTCAATCGGAATAATGGTTTTACCGCAGCGTCTCACGGTGGCAGCA
>JAQMYG010000009.1:2982923-2996414 GCA_030014215.1 Clariallabes teugelsi | reverse complement strand
AAAGTACTCTTAATAGTTTCTTAACAGTAAAATCCGAATGCTTAGCAATGTAACTTCTATCTCTTTTAGCTCCCAGCAATTGTGTAGGAAGCATGGTAGTGTAGTGGTTAGCACTGTCGCCTTCCACCACCGGGGTCCGGGTTCGATTCCCGGCCAGTCTCTGTGTGCATGGAGTTTGTATGTTCTCCCCGTGCTTGGTTTCCTCCAGGTACTCATACAGTGTAAAAAAATATAAAAGTATAATTTTTGGGGGTCCAAACAGATCTTGTGTCACTTAATAGAATGTCTTTCGTCTGTGCGTGTCTCTGCCTGAACGGCAATTCATCGCTACTACCCCTAGAGCTCTCCTACATTTTGGTGGAGGTAGGAGTGATTTCCTATTTTAAGAATGTTGTTTAATAGCTCTTACTCCTACTCTTAAAAGTAGGACCAAAATGGCATCACAGCGATTTCCTACTCTGAGATGGCACAGGGGATTAGTGGTTAGCACTGTCGCCTTGCATCTACAGTACAGGGTCCGGGTTCCATTCCCGGGCAGGTTTGATTTCCGCCCCTGTGTGCATGGAGTTTACATGTTCTCCTTGGTTGGTTTAGGCTATCTGGCAAAAAATCCCCAAATTGCCTGTAGTGTGTGAATGAGTGTGTGTTTGTGTGTGCTTGTGTGCCCTGCAAAGGATTGGCATCCCGTCTTGTGCCCTATGTCACCTGGGATAGGGTCCAAACCCCCTGTGACCCTGTAGGATAAAGCAGTATAGATGATAAATGAGCGAATAAGTGTGCTGTTTAGTCAATACAGGACCAGATATTACTACATGATTTTCATTTTTTTCAATTTTTTAATATTTCTTTTGCAAAATTCCTTCATTTTCACCTGTGATATTTTACAGGATGATTTGTTTACATGTATTATTTTTATGATATTTTATTAATATGAAAATTTATTACAATTTTTTGTTATTTATTCATTTTTTTAATAGATAAAAAGATGTTGCCCCATAGCACGAGGCTTCAGCCACTGTGGACCTTTTAATGTGTTTTTTTTTTTTTTGGTTGTTGTTTTTGGGGACTTTTGTGTTGACATTGTGTTCCTCTGCCTCCTCTTTCACAGTCCTTGTTCACAGGTGTTTGGTGTTGATCTGCAGTTGTGTTATTTAAGTTCCTGGGCCAGTATTCACAAAGCTTCTTAGAATTTTCTTAGACAGCTCCTATCTTAGCCTAAAAAGTACTAGCTGGGAGTCTTAGACTAAAAGTGATTTAGAAAACTTTTTAGAGCAACTCAGAGTAAGGAAAGTACAAAAACCTTTATCTTACAAAGTGTGTTGTCTTGCTGTTGGCTCTCTAACACACAGGAACTCTGTAAGAAGCAAGCATTTTTGTAAATAGATTTGCCTTAGGTAAAGGAGTAGATCTGGGGGACTCATGGAAATAGAGTATTATGGTGAACTGGTATGTTTAGACGCTGTCTTCCCCACTCTCATTGATCACTCAGAGTTGACGGTGAAGTGATTGGTCGCTTTACATCTCAGGGACCCCTCATGTCTGTGTTTTCTTCTAGCTCTCCCTTTTAGTTATGCTGTCATAGTTAGTCCTGCTGGAGTCCCTGCTTGCACTCTGCAGTCATGACTGCAGTTGCTCGATAGTTCAGGACTGGAGTTTCCTATAGGCTACCTGAGCCTCCAATAATAAACTTAAACACATCTCCTGTTATGCTGAACTTCAAGTCTCACACAGTATGATGCAAATCAATCCCTGCTATCCATTTTTACCCAAATGAGGATGGGTTTCCTGTTGAGTCTGGTTCCTCTCAAGGTTTCTTCCTACTGCCACCTCAGGGAGTTTTTCCTTGCCACTGTCCCCGTCATCCTCGGCTTGCTCTTCAGGAACAATCTTATCATTTTGATTCATACACATTCACATTTCATACAAACTTAAATAATTGTTTTTTATTGTGTAAAGCTGCTTTGCGACGATGTCAATTGTTAAAAGCGCTATACAAATAAAATTGAATTGAATTGAACACACACACACAAAAAATCACTTAGATCAACTCCCTCAAAACATTGAGACTGAACTGATGAACAATACACACGCAAACACACTGATCAACAACCATCTAACACTTGTTCACACCAACCTGTAATTGCTTGTTTGCACAATATTTATTACTTGTTATTTGCACAAAACTATAGCAGACCTGAAGGGCCAACGTTAGGCCAACAGTGGTTCATATGTTGAGCCAATGTCAATTTGTCCATTGGCCCAAAGTTGGCTTATCGGTGGGGCCAAAGATAGGTTGGCCCCATGTTGGTACAACATTGGTTCAGTAGGTAATCAGAATGTTGGCCCAACGTTGGTTCAGTAGCTAATGGCAAGGTTGGCCCAGTGTTGGCACAACATTGGTTCAGTAGATAATGGCGAAATTGGAAATTAAATTAGATCTTTTCATCATTGACAATAATAAGAAAACACATTTATATCTCCAGAAATGTATTTATTGATATTATCTGTGATGAAATGATTACAAACTAAGAAAATATATTTAACCATTATGATGATAAACTACAAAAAATTAACACTTAATACAACCATTTTTTCTCTCAACAAGGTGGATGAAAATAAATGCATACAAACAAAGTACCCATTGCCTCAGACTGTTTTATATCAGGTGGTTCTGCATCTTCCTCATCATCATTCACCTCTGTATGGTAAAACATCAACTGCATAAACATACAAAAATGCAGTGCCCTAAAGCAAAACAATATGTACTGTATGTTAGCCCTTTAATGTTTCTGGCACATACTATGGCAACAAGTCCTATGGTTCTAACCTATCTATGGCGCCGTATGCTACTGTATTCACTGGCAACAGGTCGATTAGCCTAGAATAATAGTGCTTAGCTAAACAACTTTCGCACCACATTACAGCAAAACTACTAAATGCATGCTTTTCATGTTACCACTACAGATTCTCAACACACTTGTGCCTTACTCAAGGGTATTTACGTCTCATTTGGAGGAATATTAACCCACCTGCAGTTAGGAGCAAAGAGGTACAAAACTTGTGTCTTGTGTTTAGCTTGACTACAGGATTTAATCAGCAGCACCTGGCCTTCGTGGGGTTTTAGGTTCCTTCCTTGCGATAATCGCCATCTACTAGTGACCTGTTTGACATTGTTCACAGTTGAGCACAAAGTACAATGAATTTAACATTCATCATTTAGAACACATAAGAAAATAAATAAAGAAAAAATCAGGATGTCTTATTTTTACTGTTGCACTTTATGAACTGTACCACAATGAACTTTATAACTGTTGTTTTTAGCTGTCTTAACTGCATATTATTTTATGTACATAATTTTTTAACCTTTTACACCTGCATCTATGTCATTTAGCCATAAATAACAACAGAGAAAACAGAAATGAATAACATCATATTATAACCTTAGTTTAGCTGACAACATAGCGAATCCATTTAGATATCATTCATGATAATAGGATCGTTCTCTCAATGCATTGCGAAGGCAGAGAAGTGTCACCGCCTATCAGAATAGGAGCAAGACAGGCGACATTGTTGGACCAACGTTGGGCCAATGCGGTATCCACAGAATTAGATATATAATTCTTTCAATGTTATTTATGTACTAGATTGGGTACCAACCCAAATATAAACTCCTAATTTAATGGCATAATTGAACCAACCACCAGTGGGCCAACATTGGCCCAATGGACAACATGACTTTGGGCCAACCACTGATGCTAGCATTGGTCCAAGGTCTCACTGACTCAACATTGGACTAATGTTGGCCCGACATCAGAGCACTGACAAACGGTTACCAAAATTTTGCTGACGTTGGCAAACAAAGTAGTACTATCTTCTATCTTCTATTTCTATCTTCGCTGCTACTTACAAGGAATGTTTACTATTTCTCCTGCCACTACCTCAACTCATTACCTCATCACCACAAAGTATTGAAATGTGTTATGTTGTGACATTGTCACTTTGTCGCTCTTGTTTGCACATTTGCACATTTGTTATCTCTTTTGTATAGAATGTAGATAGTTTTTTGTTAATTTAAAAATGTCAATCTGTCTTGTCTCAATTAGTCAGCTACAGTAATTAGTTACTTTAATTTGTTAATTTATATTGTTAATTTATGTTGTATGTAGCACCTTGATCCTGGTTCACTGTGTACTAAATTGTATATGGTTAAAATGACAATAAAAGTCTACTTGAACTTGGATCCCTATCACTGCTGCTGTGGAAAGTTCACACTATAGACATTTTAATATTGAATATTTATTGAAAGAAAAAGTGTTACCCTTATAAAACTTGAAATGTGTATAACTGGTGAATAAATGGTTGATTAATAATAATAATAACAATAATGAAAGTAACAACAACAACAACAATAATAATAATAATAATAATAATTATTATTATTATTATTATTATTTATTGAAGATGTACAGAGATTTTTTTTTGCAGATTACTAGCCTATATGAATTAAATTATATACATTTTAATTAATGTGATCTAAATGTACCTTATGAATCGTTGATTCTGATTGGTCAGCTGTGAGGTAAAAATCTTCCATAAATAAATAAATAAACTGCAAATAAACTATAACCATTGGTAAACTTTTGTGATAAACATGAGCATGTGCTATTTGAAGTGGTATCAGCACCTTCGCTTCATCACGCTGTGCTGTGACTCATCATCTTCCTTAACCCTCATGCTGTGTTCCTTGTGCTCACACTCATGTCCCGGTCTCCTTTAACCGGATCATTTTATTTAATTATCAATCCACAATAATACATATATCATCACATAATGTTGTATTAGATCTTTTTATCAACTTCAGCTCTTGTGAACATTACAAGATTTAAAATTATATTTGCTGTGTATGTCCTGCAGGCCTCATTTACCTGAGCTCATGCCACTCATTTTTTACGGAAATTAACATTATATAGATATTATTTTGACTATAACAAGCAGTACAATGAAATCTATTATACTATTTATCACAGAGTACTTCACTGAAATGTTTATCAAAGTCACTTTTTTAAAACAAGTTTTAAAACTGTGGCACAAAATAACAACTTTTTTGTTCCCAGTCAAAACTGACTGGTAGGATTTATTAAAAACAAAATAACACACACAGGGAATGTACACAGGGAAAACTATATTACACATATAATGCTTTACTTATACACTGTATGACCATATTTACATTTTTAAAGTAGCCCTACTAGCATTTCTAGCGCCCCCCACCCCCCCACCCCAATTTGTATGCTCCAGGCATAGCATGTCTTCACATCACATGCTGCCGATATCTTTATACCACACTAAGATGGTTTGTTTGGCATATATTGTCAACCTGGCTTCTCTCCTTCTCATCACTGTCATTGTGAAATATAATTCGACAGCTTCATCTGCGGTGTACAGTATCTCTCTTCCATCGTGCTGCTAAAGACTGAACTGTGAGTAATGTCTCAAAAAGCTGTATATACCAGAGCTGCAAAAAAGTTGTATGATTGAAACAATGTTGCAGTTTGGTTTTTCAACAATGTGTGGTAAAAAATTATGTTGTTGATACGTTCCTGTGCAGGTTGCCATGAAAGTCAAAAAGGTTCATAAGAAGTGTGCGTTTGTGTGTGTGTGCGTGTGTGTGTATGTTTGTGTTTCTGCTCAAAGACACCTGCATGTTTAGGTGTGGAAGAGGAGTGTAGAAATATGCTTTAACTCTTTTTTCTTTTTTTTTTTACACTAATTGTAGTCTTACCCGTTCATTTAGAATGACCGGTCAGTTTTGACCGGGAACACCATGAGTGTATAAAAGTTCCATAAAACACACACATTTTTTATACAAATATTTGTAATACATTTTATTTTGTGTTCAAATGCCATGTGCGAACAATGTCATTGAACCTCACCAGAAATGTATAAAATTTACTGCACTTTTTTAGAGAGGAAACATGAAAATCAGTCAGATTTGACTGAAACACAGTATGAGGGTTTTTCATTTCTTTCCAAAATCTCATAAAGAATTTAAGGAAACATTATATTGTTTCTTACAGTGGTTGGTTGATTCTTTAGTTAAAAGAAAGAAAGAAAATCATCTCAATCTCAACAGTGCATGTAGAGGAAAGAATCGATAACTAAGGAGATTACAGTATCATGTTTTATTCCTTACACATAAGATCCACACATTGAAATTAGCAAATAATCTTTTTTTATTTTTGGCTGCCTAACTCTAAAACATGAGTAAGATTTATTCTAAGAGCGTACCTTCTGATACTTTTCTGGCAAAGATGTTCTACAAGATACAGTAAAGCCATTTATTCCTATGAAGGAAGATAAATATTTATGAATTGTGCTACACTGCAGGTGTTAGAGAACATTAAGGTGGGAGAGAAATGGAAGAAGCGTAATTTGCATAAACATGCCCAAAGCAAAGTGCAGCATAGAGCCATAAGTAAAGTGTGTGAGTCAGGGCGTGTATATTATGCACCTTCAAAAAGCACCTTTTCTTTCCAAGTCCCCAGGTGTTCATGCTGAGCCCACACAATGATGCCATCTACTTTCTGCTCCTTACCTGATCTAGAGCTAAGAACACACACAGTACTTGTAAATTAACCGAGTTCGACCGCAGAAAAGGCTTTTAGAAGCTCTTCCTATTAAGCCCATTACACTGCCACAAAACAGCAAGGAGTTTGGATTGTGTGATTTCTGGATGTCTGACTATTGATGTGCTTTTCTTTTAATTTTCACTTTTAAAAAAGATGTTTCTAAGAAAAAAAAAAAACCTAATAAAGGTGAGTGTTCAAAGAAAGCATCGATTGGACCATTATTTAAAAAAATGGGCCAAAGGAACATGTAGTTTTGTTGTAGATCTTTGATTATTGTGAATTTTGATCATGTTACTAAGACACATATTTCATATTTGGCTTTTGGTTTTGAGATGTAGTAAAAGGATTCTCTTCCGCACTGACAGTCCAAATTACACAAATGCTTATCAGAGTCTCATTTAAGAGTCCCCTTGCCAGAGGTTAGAGCCATCACAGGATGCTACTGCCAGGGGCGCCGATAACGCTCTCAACAGGAGCACAGTAAATTAAAATGTGACTTAATACATCTTTCTACACTCATCTTATCCTTGCCTAGGATTTGGAACAGCTTTTATTTCCTAACACTCTGTTTCACTGTTACACAGCCATTAGCGCACAATGTGAAAGAGCCGTGGTGCAAAGAGCACTTCTCTAAGGAGCTGTAGTGGGTTCTATTTATGAGACACAGTTCAAAATAGCATGTTCAACAGAACTCACAGAATATATTTTTTTTATATTTTAACCTGCGCTATTATCACAGCTGTAAACCATTGGGTCTCTGTTGGCTTAAATAAAAAATGGCCCTGATGTACAAGGTGATACGATGGCCAATTATTTTTACAGGAAAGATCTGCATTCTCTTTGTAACAGACCCAATTCAGGGCACGAAAAAGACAGACAACAGGAGACGTCAGTATGCGGAATATCATGCTCTTTAAATTTCTTTAACTCTGCAAGAGCTTTTCGTGAAATGAGAGGTTTCTCTCTCTCTCTCTCTCTCTCACACACACACACACAGGTGCACTTTCTGTCTGGGGATGCTCGGCAGTGAGGGAGAAGGTGAAGTGCAGAACACGCAGCCTTCACGCTCATGCAAAGCACTCCTAGGTCAGTTGCCGAGTGGAGTGGCGTGAGCAAGCCATGGGGGCTGTAGAGCCAGGGCTGCTTCGCCAAGGTTTTTTCTCAGGGTTTCATCAGGTGGAGGAGCTGGTGAGGTGGGCCTTTAGCTGGTTAAGTGCTGTCTCTGCTTCCTTAGTCCAGCAAATTTTCTCTGACTGTCCCATCCTGAGTACATTAGAGGGGGTAGTGTCATATAATAGAATTTAGGCACAAATGTTCTGTAATAATTGGCTAGTCCCAGAAAAACATGTACCCGTTTCTTAGTTCTGGGTCATGGGTAATTCCGGATGGCCTCAACAATTTTATCCTGAGGTTCTAAAACTGCGATCCAATATCGCAAACAATCCAGTATCCCGGGTACCATGCCTATGTGAGCCCCAAGTAGCACTTTTTTGGGTTTGCAATTAAGCCCACTTTCCTTAGCTCTTCAAGCACCTTCCTCAAGTGATCGGTCGGCATCTTCTTCTTCCTCTTCCTCTTCTTCTTTTTCCCCGCAATTCTGTCCTGAGTCAGCCCAGACCAGTCTCGACCTAAGATTAGATCATGTGCCTCAGTCATGTCTTGGAGTAAGACTAGCTCCCACATCTCCTTGGCTTTTCTTTCCTTTCTAGGGAGGGAGAGCAGCACCTTATCCATTACGACCCACTATGTGACTTCTCTCACTGATAGGAGGTCCGGCTTGAGTCAGTGCATAGCGATCTTCATAAGCTGATCTATTTGAACGTGAGGAGGGGCCTGGGGGTCGTACGTCCGTGGTTGAAACTCCAGCACTGGAGTGCCCGCAGCGGGCCAGGAACTCTGCCTTTAGCCTGCCATAGTTGTCGACTTCGCTGGTTGCACTTTCCCCATTAGTAATGGGATGAGGATCATGATCCTCTTTTGTCTCAACCATCCCTTGATCTCTGTGGTCCTTTCAAAGGTTTAAAGAAATGCCTTGAAGTCATCATTGGGTGTTAGCTTGGTTAGAAGTCGCTGTGCATCTCTGCAGGGGTCGGGGAGGTGGGATGTCCAGTGTCCACTGCTGCTGTGTGAACATGAGCTCCTCTGTGGCCGAGGTCCCAGGGTGAGCTGTTATATCATCATATCCTGTTGGATGATGATTTCATATAGGTGTCTGAGGAACACACACATACACAAAGATGCTTTAGTAACTGGGGGTGCTTGAAGGAGAAGGTGAGGCGCAGAACATGCAGCCTCTATGCACAAGCAAAGTGACGTCCTTGGTCAGGTGCGGAGTGGCGTGAGTGAGCCAGAGAGGCTGTAGAGCTATGGAATTGGCTTCTGTTTTCAGTGTACTCTCAGCACTCAGAATCAGAAGGGAGAGGACACAGGCATAAGTTTGCAGACATGCAAGTCCTACTCATCATATGAAGCACCTGCAAGCTTTTTTTAGTGAGCAGACAACTGCGGGAGGATAGTTGATTATTTGCTGTTCACCATGGAGAATTTTGGTGCCCCGCCCCGGTGCTGCTGTCCATGTTGCTGAATGTGTGTTGTTTTCCTATTGAGCGAAAAGTTATAGGTTTATGTGATGAACTGACTTTAAACCCGCCATCACATGCATATTATTTTTTTAAATATATTTAATAAAAAGGCACTCAGTTTATGATAAGCTTTTGAAACATTAACATACCTCAAGGACAAGAATGATCCAGTGCAATAACAGGACTCATAAATCTATTCACCTGCAGATAATTAGACGTCACTGGGGAAATTAGGCTGCCACAGAAAACACAAGCTGTTGATGGGAAGATGATAAAAAACCTCCACCATCCCTGAAACCATCGGCTTTACCAATGGTTTCTAAACCTTTCCTTTTCAACATTGTTCCAGGAACCAACGGAGATGAGAGTCTATCGATTGAGGATATGAGTGTGGGATACACACTCTCAACCCTCATAACATAATTACATTACACTTTCTTTAACATTCACCACTTCAGGGTCACTACACTGACAGCTCTTATCACACCGATAAAGCACAGCTGTGTTTGGTTTATGTGAGAAGAATCATCACTCAATTACAGTTTACAATTTTACTGCCACTGAGTGTATGTATTTGTGTCTGTGTGGCATTGGGAAAAAATCCTGTTAGGAAATATTTTTTTATACTTCATCACTATTAAAATAAAGATTGTGAGGAATTAATCTGACACATTTTTTATATATTTTTTTATAATAACCTTCTACATTCATGGCAGAAAGAAATGCAGGAGCATCAACATCTCACAGCTCCAGCATTTGCAGCAGGACCAGACCAAATGCTGTCCTCTAATCTACTCAGCATTGTTAATATACTTCAGTGCTAGAAATGCTTAAAGCACACACTGCACTGTGTGTGGGTTGAAGTGCAAACAATTGTGAATGTAAAGGTACAAAACCTTTTTCACTTCACATGTAGACTCTACAGAAGACATCAGTAAATGATGGACCATGGTCCTGATCTGGACCAAGTGACAGTTCAATCCAGATCCTGATGCTTTTCTGATAAATAAGAATAATTAATATACAAGTGAGCCAGTGCTTTTTCCCTCGTAGTGAGCGTGGCTATACGCATCACTCAACAGTGCCAACTATCAATGCGATACACAGAGTGTACAGAATAAACAGAAACAAAACCATGACACAGCAGAACAATGAATCTTCAAAGATAAATGGACAGAACAATGTATGTTTACTTTTCCTGCAGAAAGTTTAAAATCCAGTTTCTTATATGTCCTGAAACAGTAGTTATACTAAAAAGCAGTCATGTAAAGCTCCACTATGAGACAAAATACAGGTCGTTTGAGCAAACATATCTGCAGTAAATTCCTGAATTGAGAGCCCAGTATAACAGGGTAACCAAAGTCTTTTCACATTCATTTACAGCTCAGTAGCGGCCAGATGAAAATTCACTAAAGACAAAAGATAAAAGATTGTTGGAGGTGGCGTGTGTTTTATAGTAACCAACAGGTGGTGCAACAGCACGAGCATAGTTCCTCTCACACACTCCTGCACACCCAACTAGAAACTAATAACTATCAAATGTCGAATTTACATTCCTCTGGGGTTTACATTGTTCAAAATCAGTGCCGTTTATATTCCACCTTAGGCAGGCACGGATGCTAGCTGCATGAGGCACTCACACAGCACGAGACACAACACTGGGACACCAAACTTTTATTAGCACATCACCTGCCCCTCCAGGGGTGAAAGGACCCTGGACCGTTGTTACACTACTGTACAATCAAAGATGGCTACAAGGCACAAAATCACCCCCACTGGGAAATCCAACCATGTCACCATCTTCCTCTTGACAAAATATCAACAAAGACTCAAACAGGAAGTCCCAGCTCAATGGGAGGTCGCACGCTAGATGGACCAATCGGTGGCCATTCTACAGGACGCAATCTTTGATGCAGACTAGGAAATGTTCCGGCAAAGCTCTGATGACATCAGTGTGTTTACAGAAGCAGTTGTGGGATTTATCGGGAAACTGGGGGATGACAACATGCAGAAAGTGTACATATCCATTGCTGTTGGTATACACACATAACACACATGCTGTCTTGGGTTAAATGAGATGACTGTTTATTGTGTTTGTCGCGGCATAACTGTGATGTCCTTACCGGAGTCTTCCGGGTGCTGTGATTGGTTGCATCAATGTGCGTCATCACCAGGGCATTAGGAGAAACCGAGTCCTGAGTGCTCTTGGGTTCTTATACGCGGTTTTCCTGCCCTGAACATTACAGATGAATCAGGGGAAAAGCCATTCTGTGTATAACCAGGGGGGTGTACATGTACATGTTTATATATTTAGGCAATATTATCTATTATTATTATTATATTATAAGATAATTATATGCATGTTAATAATATATTTAAAATACTAAGGAGTATGATTTTGCAGACATGCTGTTTGTGGTTTACTGTCTCTGAAATGTGTGTGGGTAAAAAGGGGACTGTGTCAAATTTGGGAATGGTATATTCCAGGGGGCGGAGCCTCTTACATATAAGGCTATCGTCAGCTAATGCTGGGGGAGGTTGTTGTTTGGAGTAGATAGAAGTGGAATTTATTTTGTGGAAGTGAGAGAGAGTGGAGTGGGATGACATGTAAATTTTGTATATATTTTGTAAATTATTGTTTTGTTTCTTTATTTATTTTCTCTTTTTTCTCCTAATTTTTTTGTACACTGTTTGGGTCACTTCAGCACCTTTGTGCACAATAAACACCTTTCAGCACCAAAGTGCTATTGTGGTTGGACCATCATTGGACTTGTTGTCAATATTGTGGTTAAAGAAAGAACCCCAAGTAGGGCGGTGATGCAACATTGCCCCGCCTTCGTGACAAGTGGTGTCAGAAGTGGGATGGCCAGCCGCAAGAAAAGGTCAGTGACCAGGCAACGTACAGGACTGAGGTCTCAAGTAAAGTATGCTCAGGAAGAGGATGCAGCATGGGACATGCTGGAGGAAGGAAAACTTGAGTGAAGCCGGAGGAAGGGCACCTGAAGCAGAGATGGTCGCGCTACTAAGGAATTTCCTGGTGGCACAGCAGTCCAGAGAGGAGGGGCTGCTATAGGAAGTCCGGGGATTGCGGGAAACCAGAGTGCCCACGTGGTCGATCCAGAGGTGCCCCAGTTACGGACCCCAGGCTCAGCAAACACAGATAACCATGCTTGCCCTGCCGACGCCTGCTCCAAGCTGCAATCTTATCTGATCCGCGATCTTAAAGGACCGTCTGTAAAACGAAGCTGCAGGAAACTTCACAAGGCATAAGACCAGGCGCCTCGAAATAACCCCCAAAACCAAGGGTGTAAATCGGCAATCCGGTAAACAAAGCGGACAGTTTTACAGCTTCACCCTGAGTTGGGGAGGAACCACCAAGTCACATTTTGACACTCTCCAGAGCACATGCCTTTCAATGAACAAAGGCATACGGCATGGACTCTATTTTAAACCATCTTTAAAGTGTGCCAGTAGGGCAAAACACATATACATATATTTACTCAGTATGTTTTATTCCTGTATGTATGTTAGATTATTCTGTATAACTTTTAAAGGTGTAATCAGCAGTTACAAACCCCTTTTATTAGATAAAGGAAGGAATGAGTGGGTAAGATATGTAATGTTTGATATCAATCTAAAGTTGGCTTTTTTCAAAGAACGTTGGTGAACACGGGAAATTGGTAGCATGAACAGAGCTCATGCAAAATTACTTTATAAAAGGTATTAAAAACTCCAACCGGATGGGACCCACGTGACAGCCGAAACATCAGGCTAAGGTATGCACTAAAGGGGGGAACCACATGAGGCATGGCTAAGCCCCGCAACCACAGCCAATTGGAGCAATCACCCATGGGACGGGCTGACCCCGAAGGGACAAAAACCCTAAGGAAGTCTACAACTTGGTCTGAGTCAACTTAACATCACTACTGCGACCTACAACATCTTCCAAGCAGCTCGGACGTCCGCCCTTGTGGGCGTTAATCCGTCGCTGCTGGCGTCATCCGCTCTTCAAGAACTCTCAACAAGACTTCGTGCCAGAACTCCAAAGTCAGGAGAAGTTCCAGAGTGCAGCCAGCGGTAACCAGGCAACCAACACCTCACCGAAGGGCTTTCCCGACAGATGTCATCTGTACAACAGCGCACCATCCAATCCTCAATGTTGTGATTCCCTTCGCTGGAGGCGAAACTCCGGATGAGAACGAAACAAGTAAACAAACAAAGCTGCATACCTTGCTGAAGTTGGTGCTCGTTTCATAACTGAACCGTAAGATTAAACCCAA
>JAQMYG010000009.1:2960982-2977155 GCA_030014215.1 Clariallabes teugelsi | reverse complement strand
CATCAGATGACGTCACCTGACCGAGGTTATATAAGCCAAAATTTGGCGTGTTTGATACACACATGCTTCACAACCAGTAACACAAAGAGATGTTCCCATAGCGTTTTCACGCAGCATCTCGATCCAGAATAACAAATTGTCTAAATTTATTTGAATTAATTTATTCTATTGTGTGTGTGTGTGTGTGTGTGTGTGTGTGTGTATCAGCAGGAGAAACGCAGAAGCTCAAGCATCTTCATCCTCAAGCATCTCCTACAAATGCTCCAGATATGCTTCAACTCCAACTGTCAGACATAATTACTCCAGCAAACCAAGGAGGACTCCAGAGTTTACACCCAGTAGACATACAGTACATATCAGATACTTAAATCACCCAGTTGGTAATTTTCACCAATGTAGAGCAGATTTTCCCTGCTTATCAAACTGCTACCACAGGAAGTGAGTCCAAACATTGAGGAACAAATTTATTTCTCTGCTTGTATCCAAGACTCTATTCTTTTAGGCACCAGAACCCATCACAACAGGTGATGCTTGGGATTTAGATGATCTGGTAAATCAAATGCTGAGGCAGCATGAGTATCCTCATTCCTATCCTCAAACGTACCCTCATTGAAGAAATCACTAAAGATATAAAAGTAATGTTATTTATTAATTTCTATTTACTGGGTCAGGGCGACAGCAAATTCCTGAATCTATCCCATCAACTCTGGGTGTAATACAGGAAAACATAATGGATGGTATACCAAGCAGTTCTAGAACAACATGGAAACACCTTCACACACTTATTCACACTAAGGGGCTGATTAGAGTCACCAGTCTGCCAAGTATGGAAGTTTGAAATGAAAGAAAGCCCATGGATACAGAGCGAACCAAGGTCCCTAAATGTGCTATCTGTCAAGTCTATCACACATCACACAGTGAGGACAGAATAATCCTTGAAATTATAGACCATGGCAGTAGAAAACTTTTCTGTGGATAAATAATAAATCATTCAAATGACAAATGATAGATCTGTTCTGCTGTAACATTTTGTTTTAAAAAGGATGCATCTGTGTCTTTCATTTTATTTTGCTTTGGTTTACTGATGGAATGAAAAATCTGCTCTTGGCATTCTAACCCAACTCTCATCACTTACTGAAACCAAGCACTTTTCTGGATTAAACAGTCCTGCTGCCTGGCATTAACATGTAAATGAGAAATAGACAAAATGTCAGAGTTCAGTCTCTTCCTACAGATTTTAAGATCTTTTATCATGCTTCACCTTGTCAGACAGCTATTTAAGTCACTTCTTGATTCAACAGGTCTGGCACTAACCAGGCCTGGGTGTGGAATTAAAATTTAACCTAGCTTTCCAAAAAAATACAGTTCATGTATGATTTAGGAAGGGTGATTAAGGTTTCACATAGGGTCAGGCAGATTTGAACAGCTTTTTTCCCCTAATGCATTTAATCATCATGTAAAAACTGCATTTTGTATTTACTCAGGGTAGACAGATGCATACAAATGAAAGGAACAACACCTCTCATGACTATCACACACACACACACACACACACACGTTGGTATGGTGCCCACAGAGACTTGGATGATGTTCTCTTTCCTTTAAGCCGCTTCAGTGCGTTTTCATTGGCAGTCGGCATTTTCACCATCGACTCCTGCTAGTTTTTTTTTTTGTCAGCAACAAGGAAAAGTAGACTTTAGATCTAGAGTTAAGGCCCAAAAGTAATGTTTCCCCAAAGACAAGCTTTACCAATATTTGTTTTAATTAAACCAGGATGAGGCTGAAACTTTTTTGGAAATATTCCCATTTTGTTGTTTGGATAGGGATTAATAAAATAAACTGTATTCAAAATGGTAGAGAAAATAAAATGTGCTCTATGTCTCTGAGATTCAAAATCACCCTAGTGTGCGTGTGAACCAGTTCCACACCAAGGAAGCCTTTTACAAGGACAACTAGATATCAGGATCAGGTTAGCAGGTTTCTGATGTTCACATGGCAAGACAAAGAGACTAAGATGGGGAGAAAAGAAGGTGATACTGGATGACGAGGACAGCATGGACATCAAATAAATATCCAGAACAGAGACTAATGAGCTGCAGAGAGAGAAGAGTCTTTCTTGGATTTAGCTTGGGAGGATGAGGACATGGAGGGCAGGGGAATGAAATGTGTCATGAAAACTACACCTACAATCTAGAAAATGCTATAGGTCTGAAAAATAGTTCTTGTTTGAGCACAAAGTTAATACACTGACTTACAAGATACAGATTTCAGAGTTGAAAGAAGAAAGCAAGCAATCAAGTGAGCATTCTTAATTGCTAATAAAAATAAATAATCAATCAATCAATCAATCAAACAAACAAAAATAAAAGCAAATCCTAAGGCACAAAATTGCTGAAAAGAACATAAACTGTATCTTTGCAGATGTGAATATACGTAGTTAGGTTAATTAATTTTAACACACATTTTAACTCCAAATGGCACTCAAGTGACATGAAAGGAGATTCCTACAAAAAAAAAACATTATTTAATCTCAATTGTCCTACAATGCAAACTACTCAAAACACCTTGAACTTAAATAAAACAGATAAATTTACAGATATCTGTTTTAATCTTAAATTAACAATACTATGAGGAGATTATTAAAAAGGCAAATCTAACATTATTCTAAATGTTCCATGTTACAGTAGCAGCAGTGACTCTCCTTCATCACACCATCCTGTCATTGATTTAATATTCTAACTGTTATGACACAGTGTTATGAATGTGTTATTTCATATACTGTATATTGGAATGTGTAATCATTAGACATGTGCTGTTTGGTATCAGCCCAGACTCCTTCTCTTCCACATGGACATGTTGCATCTGTGGCAAAGCTGAATTTAGAAGAAAATATAGTGGGAATCATGGGTAAATTTAGTGATGCATTGAGCTCTGAAGCTAGGCGAAGAGGCAGAGTTAATAAATCAAACCTGACACGCACATCGAGCACAACCTTTACTTGTTCCTCAACTTTTCTTTGCTTTCACTGAAAATATGAATAAGTAAGGCAAGATATTTATTATGAGATTAAAATGAAATAAAATAATTTCTAGATACTTGCTGTCCTGGCAGATAATTTAATTACTAAAAAAATATTATTCACTTGAAAATATGTTATTGATTTATTATGAATGAATTATAACCTGAATTTTAAACTAACAGACTAAATAGTGTTACGTTCTCACTGCAGATTATTTAATAAGTTACATCTTACAGATGAGAACAGAAGAACAATCTGAACATGGTGTACATATTCTTCTATCTTCCTCTCATCTCTTAACCTGTTACAGGGTCTGACATCTTTATTACCGCAAATACATCAATCTTTCCGCTTTTCCATTTCCGTTTCTGCAATTCCATTTATCAAGTAACACACGAGGGCTGGGAGGCTCACTAAAATGACACGAGGAGCAACAGGGATATTAAAGGCATGTGTGGTAGATTTTTATCTTCCACTTGTTAATGTTACCTTAATTAAAAATATTAAACAAATGCTGTATCTCTAGTCAAATAGGACCAAAGAACGACTGAGGACTCTTCGCAGATCTGGATGAAGTAAGGAGGATTTATTGCAGCAATAAAACCCAAGTGAGCCGCACTTGTAATGTTTAGGTCGTAAATCCAAGCATTATCAAGAGCAGACTGTCTGACAGTTACATGCAGGCTCATTATACACAGTTTTCAAGGGGAGAGATGCACACCTTATCTCCTCCCTTAGTTATTTTTTCCCTCCTTCCCAAATTTGTTAACCCATTATAGGCAAACTTTTCCCAAGAATTTCTCCCATTGTGATTACATATTTTTTTTATCATATTATGTTATGTCATATATCTTGTCATCTGACTCCCTACATCATCTGTACCAAGTTATTATATTTTTTCCCATTATAATTAATTTTTCTTGCAAATTACTTTCCATTATATTTACACTTCTTGTATTAAGTTTATAAAAAAAATAAATAACAGGGCGGTGCTTATCTTTAATATACATTCCTGGTTTTTCCTTGTTTATTCTACAGTTCTCAAGAGACAGACCATGGGTAAGCATCTCTTTCACATTATTTCAATATTTTTGTCTTGTTTCCCAATTTGTTGTAGTTTCCCAATTTGTTGACATGTACAGGGTGATAATTCAATTCAATTCACTTTTATTTGTATAGCGCTTTTAACAATTGACATTGTCGCAAAGCAGGTTTACACAATCAAAAGAATTATTTAAGTTTGTATGAAATGTGAATGTGTATAAATCAAAGTGATAAGATTGTCCCTGATGAGCAAGTCGAGGACGACGGTGACAGTGGCAAGGAAAAACTCCCTGAGATGTCAGTAAGAAGAAACCTCAAGAGGAATCTGTCTCAACAGGGAACCCATCCTCAGCTGGTGATAACAGATAGGAGGGATTGATCTGTAGTCATAATGTGCGAGACTGAAAGTTCAGATGTTTGTTTAAGTTAATCTGGATTCCAGTTCGTTATTGGAGGCTCAGGTAGACTATAGGAAAGTCCAGTCCTGAACTATCGAGCAACTGCAGTCTTGAATCCTTAGAGAACAGCTTTCAGCATCAGCTGAGGCCAGGACCATCTTCGTGGAAAAGTGGAACCGGCCCCAGTCATTACACGCATCCCAGGCAGACCACACGGGGCATCCATGCGATCTCTAACCAGAAGCAGGACACCAGGACTAGTCAGGTTGACCAGAATTGAATTTCTCCCGAGGAGTGGGATAAGGAGGCCTGCTTCTACTGTGGCCAAGAAGGCCATTTCCACCTTAGGCCATTCCCGTTAAAATAAAAGGCCCCCCAATGAAAGTCTTGGAGGCCCATTCTCAAGACAATCTCTCAGGTCAACACTCCTTACTACCTGTCATGATCGTCTAGAACAACCAAACCCAACCACTCAAGCCTCTCATTGACTCTGGATCTGACCAGAACCTGATCTGTGCCATTACAGCAAGGGAGCTGAGAATCCCTCTTCTGTCCCTAAACAGCCCCCTGTCTGTCCAGGCCCTTGACAGAAGTTCCCTACCTCCCATTACTCATCGCACACCCCTAGTCACTCTTAGAATCTCAGGTTACCACGTAGAGATCATGGTTCATCATGGAGAGCATCATGGAGAGCTCTCATGCACCTGTCATCCTTGGGACTCCATGGCTGGTCAGACATAATCCCAACATTGAATGAACCATTCTCGATTAGAGCCCCGTCTGTCTGTCTTTGTGCCTTCACTCTGCTAGAGCTGATTGACCACCCCATTTTGTCAAGGAGGAAGTTTCCGATCTGCCCGACATTCCGCGACCTCCGGCAAGTTTTCAGTAAGGCACGTGGCTTCTCTCTGCCACCCCACAGAACCTACGACTGCTCCATCAACCTCCTCCCAGGTACTACCCCCCGAGGGGACATTTGTACTCCCTTTCTGCCCCAGAGAGGAAGGCTATAAACAAATATATCACTGAGTCACTGGCTGCAGGGATCATCCGAGCTTCCTCCTCCCCGGCGGGAGCTGGTTTCTTTTTCATGGCCAAGAAGGATATGTCCCTTTGTCCCTGCATTTCCTACCAGGGGCTAAATGCCATTACAATTAAGAACCGGTACCTCCTGCCTCTCATGTCTACTGCCTTTGAGCTCTTGCAAGGAGCATGTGTTTTCACTAAGCTGGACTTGCGGAATGCATACCATCTGGTAAGGGTACAAGAGGGGGATGAGTGGAAGACCACCTTTAATACCTCTACAGGCCACTATGAGTACTATGAGTGGTTCCCTTCAGGCTGACCAACACTCCTGCTGTGTTTCAAGCCCTGGTTAATGACATCTTGAGAGACTTCCTAAATATCTCTGTGTTTGTCTATATGGATGACATTATAGTCTTTTTCTGTTCCCTGGATGAGCTCAGGGTGCACGTCGGACAGGTCTTGCAGAGACTGCTCGAGAACAAGCTTTATTACTCGAGAACAAGCTCTACTGCCTTTGAGCTCTTGCAAGGAGCATGTGTTTTCACCAAGCTGGACTTGCGGAATGCATACCATCTGGTAAGGGTACAAGAGGGGAATGAGTGGAAGACCACCTTTAATACCCCTACACGCCACTGTGAGTACTATGAGTGGTTCCCTTCGGCTTTCTAGTCACTTAAAAATCTCTGCTTTAACCTGAGACTGATCTGGAGCTGAAGCTGATTATGAATTTCACCTGATCACCATCAGGACCTGATATGACTATAAACCTGACTTGCATCAGAATAAAGAATACTCATGTGGTGTGAGCAGAGCAGCTCGTACATGTCTCATGTCAGATGTGTAGGTATGCAATTGGTGAAACATTCCTCATGTTTTAATTTGGAATACACAGTGACAGACAGAAGCCAGAAGCCAATCAGGAGAGAAAAAGTGCTGTATTATTATAAACTTAATCATTTACTCACTCACTCGTGTATAGCGCATAATCCTGCATACAGGTTCGCAGGGGGCCTGAAGCCTATCCCAGACTTAGGGCACGAGGCGGGGTACTTAGTGGTTAGCACTGTCGCTTTACACCTCCAGGGTCCGGATTTGAATCCCGGCCAGGTTAAATTTTTCCTCTGTGTGCATGCAGTTTGCATGTTCTCCCCGTGCTTGGTGGATTTCCTCGGGGTACCCGGGTTTCCTTCCATAGTCCAAAGACATGCAGATTAGACTAATTGCCATTCCCAAATTGTGTGTTAATGAGTGTGTGAGTGTGTATGTGGCTGTGCCTGAGATGGATTGGCACCCCATCCAGGTGATGCTTTACACTTACACTGGGGCAAAAAACTCACATCAGTAGCCTCTGGGCTCATGATGCAAAGTCCAAAAAAACAAGAGGACCGAGAGCAGCTTGGCGTATTAGTATTACTGTGTACGGACACACAGGGATGACATTGTCTATCTTAGGCTAGTGCAATATGTGCAGCTTAAAAGAGGAATATCTATTGTGCACTCACGAGCAAAACATAGCACTAATATCTTTAGCATTCTTTTAGCGGAGAAGTGTCAAAATCTGTTTTAATTTTTTTCTCAGGTTCTTGAATGAAGAAGATTTTACATGTTTAACATATTATTCTCTAATTTCATTATGGTCTGGAGTTAGTTTTGCACATTCAGTAAATTAACAACTCTCTTCTATAATTTACTCTAACAAGGTGAAATACATGAAGTACTGTATTAATGCTAATTCTCTAATGTATTCATATAAAACTCTTCTTATTTGTGAGAGAACATGAATCAGTAGCTTTTACTCAATAAGATTCAATAATTCAACATTATTGTGATATAATAAAATAAAAGAAACTCTTATACTGTATGTTCTCTCAGGGAGCACATTGTATAAAGACACTTGTCTGATTTGAAGCTTTATTTCTCTCAACGCTGATGAAACACATTGTTGGTGTAAGTTGTAAATAAAATGCTGCATTTGATGTCACAAGTGTTTTGTTTCTTATTTCTCTCGAGCAGCGATAAAAGCCACAAGCACAGTTTTGAGTGCAAATGGCTCAGAAGTCTTTTCCAGGAAAGCATAGCTTTTATTACTTCCTTTGACTGAATCTCTCTATTACACGAACATTTATGCCCCATTATTTGATTATACACCATAAAAAAACAGCCCGTCTCAACGTAAAAGAGTTTAGTAACAAGTTGCACAGCTTTTTTAAATTTACTAATTTTTTTTTAGAAATTGGCTGGCCAAACAAAATATTTCACATTGCTGTTTAGTTGACACATTGTGGTCCCAGTCAAAAAGTTGACTCAACTTATAATTGAAATATTTAAGTCAGTTGAAGTAGTGGTAGTTGTGGGCTCAATTAATTATATTTCTCTAGGGTTGACTTAGTCCAACTTTTCATCTACTCAAAAAGGGAAGTTGTCTCCCATTGATGTAGTTTATTAAAGTGATTGTTTTTCTATAAAAACAGGTTGGCCTAACAATATTCTGACAATTAAAACACACAAACACAAAATTTAAAAAAACATTATGCTTCGAAACCTAGTCAAAGTTAAAACAATGATCTACATAAAACAGAATACACGTTCTATTTTGCTTAAAGGTAAAAAAAAAAATACCTGGAGACCACCATATGCTTATCAGTATCTTACTGATTCTTTTACATTACAACATTATAACCATTTTTAAAAACTAGCAATGATTTGATTTTTGAAGACTATCTTCCCAATGTGTCAGACAAAAAACAAAGAGTCTATGGCAACAGGAGTATGTTTCTCAGTATGTGAATTTGAGGGGAGCGTGTCTCTCCAAGTCCAATAATAATCGTTTGGATGGTTTTATAAGTGTACGTCCAATCCTTTTGGAATTCAATTTGTCACGGGTCGGGGCTGCCGTGATAGACCCAAGTGCAGATGAGGAGCAAGAACTGACCCTTTGAAGCTTGTTATGACAAGACAGGTTTAAATCCATGCATAAGGCAGATGTGACAGTTAGATTGGAAGCCTGCTCATGTAATTTGAGCTTGAGTGAGATGCAGAAGCGGAGTGCCGGCGCGTGGTGAATGAGCTTGCGATGAAATCCGGTGTGTGTAACTTAAGCTCGAGCAGACTCGCAGGTGACGCAGACGCATGGAGATTACTCGTGGTTGGGAAACAGGCTGAGGTCGAAGCCGGAGAGTAGAGGAAAGGTCCATGATCCAGGCTTGTGTTCGAGAAACAGTCAAATTTTACTGAAGTACAAGTAAAGTTACCATTATAAAAATCTACTCAAGTAATAAGTATCTCATTAAAAATTTACTCAGAGTAAAATTTACTGAGTTACTTTTTTAATAGCGGTGGGTGGGATGTAAGATTCTAGTGTAGTTCAAAAAAGACAAGAGGATATAAATCTCAAATTAGTTGTTTTTTTAATTGAATGAACACCTTTGCATAATAAAGCTGTTGCCTTTCTTGTGCTTGAAAGTGGTTGCTTAAATATGGTGTGTCCCGGATAGTCCAGCACAGAACCTTTATCAGCCCCTTTAGCATCACAAAATTATAACATTAACATAAAGTAAAAGTAAAGAAAAGGGTAAAAGAATAGAGCATTTCGGGGGTGAGCAGCACACCTGAGCTCCTACTCCATTCCCTGCCTTTCACGCACACACCTCTACAGCGCACACACTGGGGGAGGAACGGCAACTCTTAAAAGGGCAACATACATAATGTGGTATACAACATAGTAATGGCTGTTACAATGGCCAGGGGTTTGCTTAATAAGATTTTTTTCCCCGTCTGCATCGTTCTTATGAATTTACCTCGTTTGTTCTCCACGCCCATCAATCAATCAGTGCAGCGGTTTCCGGGGTGCAATTATTTTTTCTTCCCCGTTGCATTATTTTTTATTATTTTTCATTTTCATTCATTTATTTTTTACTCAATAACGTATATGAGCAAAGTACAATACATTTAAATAAAAGTCAAATTACAGATTTTAAAAACTACTTTTAAAAACTACAAAAGTAGAAAAGTACACAAAAAACTACTCAATTACAGTAACATGAGTAAATGTAATTCTTTACTTTCCACCTCTGTCATTTATACATCATTTATATATCATACTTGTTGTAAAGGAAGAACCCCAAAGTAGGACGGTGAGGCAACATTGCCACACCTTTGTGACATCAATGTTTTGAGCAGAAACCTGACCAAATATCAATCCCAAAGCTGCTGCATTGTCGCCCAGACGCTCAAAGAATATAGTCCCCTCTAACAGCTTGTTCATGCTCCTCCTGTAGCTCCAAAAGGCCAGCCGTCAACCCTCTGACCACAATCCTCCACAGCAGAGTTCTAGTTAAAGAAACAAGCATATGTATAAACTAGATATTGTGGCATAGGCGGGGCAGCGGCTGACGACCATCATGCCTTGCGGGAGGGGTTTTCTATGTGTTCACCCTGTTGGGGAAAGTTGTTTGGGTTAGTGGCTTCGGCCAGGTTGTGTGTTGAGTGTGTGTGTGCTAACCGTGCTCTAGTTCATGCTTAAGGCTGAATAGTCCGGTTCTCGAGTGAATGAGTTTCCCATGCTGTACTGTGACTGTGATGAATAAAGTACTCCCAGCCAATTGCATTGGGTAGCAATCAAGCTCACTCGTCTTTCCAAGATCCTTCTAGCGGTGAAAACGCTACATTGGCGTCAGAAGTGGGATGGAGATCATCGAGTTCGAGCGCACTATCGAGGACCTACGGAAGATCCAAGTAGGCCGCCGAGTAGCAGAGCAACTACGACGGAAGAAAGAGCATCTTCCGGACGGAGCCAGCGCGACCAAAGCGGAGCGGCGAGATGAAGATCCCGGCACTGGATCTCGGGTTGGAGCCCAACGTTGACGCTGCGAAAGGGCCGGAAGCGGATTCTGGAATGGACTCATCGACACTTCCAGCGCCGGAGCAAGCTACAGCTCCGAGCGCCGTCAGCCGGCGAAGTGAGCTGCAGCTGCGCCTTCCTTCCTACAATGGCGCTGTCGAACCCTACGCATTCTTCGCGCAGGTAGAGCTAGCCGCCGACTTCGCAGGCTGGTCCCCGGCGGAAACCGCGGTCAGAGTGGCACTCTTGCTGGAAGGCGAAGCGCTGCGGGCGCTGGAAGACCTCAGGGCCGGTAAGTGGAAGGACTGGTCAAAACTACGAGAGTCGCTCCACTTCCGGTTTGGCACGGGTGACCGTAAAGAGGCAGCGTGCGAGGAACTGGCGGTTCGCGAGCGGCGTGCTTCTGAACCACTGGGCGCGTTCGCCATGGACTTAAGGCGTGCCAGGGCTATCCAGAATTCGAGCCCGAAAAGCAGGAAGAGCTAGCTCGTTGCGCATTTCTCCGAGGACTCCGACCGCCGCGGCTCCGCAAGCACAACAGGTTAGCAGCACCAGCTTCCCTTACCGGGGCGTCCTGAACCCATAATGGCGGAGCATCACGGCGAAAGAGCCGAGCGACCTCCCGCAGCTCGGGGGTGCTCGGTAGGTGAATCTAGCCGGGGACAGGGCTACCCGTCACGGTTAGACAACGAACAAGTCTCCGAGGTTTCGCGGCGAGGCTGAGACACGGGACCTCAGGACTACCGTTGCAACGTTCTCAGGCCTGAGGGACAGCGTACCCCAGCAGGCATTAAACTAGCTCCGGGGGGCGCTAAGAGGAAGCCGCCTCCCACAACCGTTCTTGTTCCCCCAACTAGTGGATTCAACTTCCCGTCGGGACGTTTAGGAAACTGCGCTGGAATTTATGTGAACTGTGTTCTGGACGGCGTCTTACTACGGGCGCTCGTGGACACCGGTTCTACTGTTTCGCTGTTGCGCTGTGGATTACTGGGACAAAGTGAGCGCGTTTGCCGCCTGCCTGATCCAGCCTTCAAAATTCGCACCGTTTCTGGGAGCTGCGTGAAGATACGGGCGTGTCGCACGGCTAAAGTCAAAATAGGTTCTCATGAGTCCGTGGGGAATATTGAGGATGAGTGCATTTTGGGGTTGGACATTTTAGAAAAATGGGGTGCGGTGCTAGACATAAATGACGGAACTCTGCGTGGTAGCTTCGGGTTAGCCAGGTTGCTAATGCCTAAACGACAGCCGCACATTTCAGCAGCACACACCCGGGGGTCGGAACTTTCGGTAGTCGCGCCATATAAACATCCGGTAGCAAACCGAGCGGGAAAACTACACGCTAACGCCGACGCTTTATCCCGACGGCCGTGCAGCAAAGCGCGTCGTCGGTACTGCGAGCGAGTTGAAGAGCGCGTGTGCGGTTGCGACGTAGAACCCTCGACTCAGAACATTCTCCCCGTGCAGTCCTCCGGCGGTGATCAGCCGTCCGAGCCGGCGTGCAGCCGAGTGACTGCGTCACCTAGAGCGCCAACCGTAGTCGTTTCGCTTGTGCCACAGCTAGACCACGATCAACTCATTGCCGAGCAGGAGAAGGATCCGGTCCTGCATAAGGTACTTGGTTGGGTTAAAGCGGGCCTGAGACTGGATTACATCGCAGTCGCTCATCTAGGATGAGAGGTAAAAGCTCTTCACTCCCAGTTTACTCACCTAGCGTTGCACGAGGGGTTACTCTACCACCGCTGGGAACGGCCGTGCGGCGCGGGCGAATGCTTTCAGCTGCTGGTACCAAGGGCTTTGTGGACATGTGTACTGGGTTTGGTGCATGGACATTCCGGTTCGGGACACTTCGGGGTGGCTAAAACTTTGCGGCATTTGCGCCATCGTTTTTACTGGCCGGGCTGTCATACCGACAGTGAACTCTTTGTCCACCGATGCGACCTCTGCACGGCAAAGAAGGGCCCCACCCAGCGCTCGCGGACATCGCTGCAGGACTTTCGGGTGGGGGCACCTATGGAGCGTATGGGCGTGGACACTCACAGCCGGGGGCGAGAATTTGCTACTGGAGAGCAGGTATGGGTGTATTCCTCCGGAAGGAAGAGGGGCTCTCGGCCAAGCTTAAGTCCCACTGGGTGGGCCTCTGTACGGTAATTGCTCAGCTCTCCGATGTCGTCTACCGGGT
This sequence comes from Clariallabes teugelsi, assembly GCA_030014215.1. Classification (NCBI taxonomy): domain Eukaryota; kingdom Metazoa; phylum Chordata; class Actinopteri; order Siluriformes; family Clariidae; genus Clariallabes; species Clariallabes teugelsi. The sequence continues at coordinate 2,964,649 of JAQMYG010000009.1, read as the reverse complement.
GCGGTTGGCGGGGCGGGCGCAAGTTGTGCTCCACCGAGACCGTCTTTACCAGCCGCAGGCCGGCGAAACATCGAACTCTGAGGAGGCCGGACCACCTCCGGACAATGTTTGCTCTCCTCCCTTCCCCTCAAAAGGACTCCGGCGTTCACAACGCCAGCGCCGACCGCCTTCACGCCTCCGAGACTGAGAGAGTCATGGTGACCGGGGACGGTCACAGCTCGGGTGGGGGCAGTGTGGTGTAGGCGGGGCGGCGGCTGACGACCATCATGCCTTGCGGGAGGGGTTTTCTATGTGTTCACCCTGTTGGGGAAAGTTGTTTGTGTTAGTGGCTTCGGCCAGGTTGTGTGTTGAGTGTGTGTGTGCTAACCGTGCTCTAGTTCATGCTTAAGGCTGAATGGTCCGGTTCTCGAGTGAATGAGTTTCCCATGCTGTACTGTGCCGGTGAAATAAAGTACTCCCAGCTAATTGCATTGGGTAGCAATCAAGCTCACTCGTCTCTCCAAGATCCTTCTAGCGGTGAAAACGCTACAATATGAATATCTAGTTATGATGGCGGGATGGTGGTGTAGTGGTTAGCACTGTCGCCTTGCACCTCCAGGGTCCAGTTTCGATTCCCGGCCCGTGCTTGATGGGTTTCCTCCGGGTACTCCAGTTTCCTCCCACGGTCCAAAGATATGCAGGTTAGGCTAATCGGCGTTCCCAAATTGCCTATAGTGTGTGAGTTTGTGTATGTATGTGTGTGTGTGCCCTGTGATGGATTGGCACCCAGTCCAGGGTGTACCCTGCCTCCAGTACCCCGCGACCCTAAATACAGGATAAAGCGGTATAGAAGATGAGTGAGAGTGAGTGATCTAGATATGATAAAAAGTAAAATATACATTAGTAAGGCTATATACGACCAGAGTGTAAAACACTGTTTCTGGAATTCTAATGATGTTTAAAAGCTATGTATTGTTTCATATTCAAAAGGGTTTTATATTTTCAAGGGTATAAAAGATGAGTGAGTGAGTGAGTCTGTTGTTCCAAAGTTTTCAAGAACACAGTGTTACCCGTTGTCTCAACAAATACCATTGTAAGAGGTTGGGCCAACAATATAATATTAATTAATTCAACATTTATCTAGTTTTTTATAGTGTAGATCTCTGCTTCTGTGAAGTATTTCCTTTCTCACAAGGCTCATTACCATGTACCAGAGAAGCTCTAGCATTAGCGCTTTTCTGTGGGCTGGAGTGATGATTTGAAAGATTAGAGTGCATATCCTGTAAGAGGCTCTTTTAGCCATTCTGAGCTAATTGAAAGGGCAAACAGGACGATCAGTGAAGCTTCCCATCATGGGTTTAGAAGTTTTTGAACATTTAAACTAGAGGTCTGTCAGAAAGAGGTATTCCATCTTCTTCTTAACAACAACACAATATTGAGCTCTGAAAGTTTTTCCAATTATTTCTGTGGTGAAAGAAGGAGACCCCACTCCTAGCCCTCTGCTTTATCCTTCATGTTAATGTGATCTAATTAATCAATGACCTCGAGAACAATTTTGCTTTCCAAGATCTTCCAACAAGTGTCTGATGGAGGTGAATATCTTCAGGGCACATTTTAGACACCTGATTAAGGTAATCTCCAGCAGGCAGACAGGACTATCACTGTGACCTTTAAGTTCTAATTGAGGCGATGTGATGCACTTGAGAACTATAAAGCCCAATTAGTGGTTAGCTGACAGCACAACAGAAGAAAACATGTAGATTGTTTCAGTGGCCTGTGGTGTCTGTAGTGATGGTAACAAAGCTGCCTACAGTGAAGTCCATATTTAAATGCCCCATCCGAATCTAGCTCGACCCTAACAATGATCGACTTTTAGCAAATGAAAATAATGTGTCTTCAATTTTTTACCTCTTAGTATGAGTGTTGCCATCATGATGCTTTCTATAGGATTGGGTTAATGATTTCCCTCTGAATTGGCAATTTATATACTTCTTTTGCAACTTTCATAAAAGAAAAGAAAAAAAATCATTTTAAAATTAGATTTTATCAACTGTCCTTTAAACCTGTAGCATAAATAATTTGTGGTGCTGTTAGCAAGTGTCCTGCACTCTATCTGTCTCTCCACATCACAACCGCTGGTTACACGAGCGAGCAGGTTCACTCAGGTTCTGATCAGCAAGGAAAGACTTGCTTGAAACACTCTTACCAATCACTGGTCACCATTGCTTATGTCAATTATCAATCATTTATTAACATTGATGCTGACAGCCAATCCCTGAACACATATTCCAATAACCCAATAAACTGTTCCACTGTTTGTCCACAGACAATTCTCTTACCATGCATTTGAAATTTCTTCTTAGTGATACTTACAGTAATAAAGTAATAAAAGCCAGTATTTCGACCTATAACCATCTGTTTCCCAACCCAGGACTTCAAAGGCTTAGTTTTTCCTGCGTTTCAGACAGTTGCCACTTCATAAAGCATTAATTTGTTTTGTCATGACCAAATGCTTCTCTGTTCTATTTGTCAGGCTCAGCTACTTTTCCCTGAAAAAGTTAGTTTAGTGATGTGATCAAGCCTCATCAAATGTGTTACCCTGTTTCAGGCTGCTCTTCAGTTCCCATGTTCTCCAAAAACACACTGGCATTTATACTGTATCACACACCTGATTGTCTATTAGAAGTAAAGATGCACACTGTTACATGCACTCATCACTCATCTGGTCTTCATGGTGATATGAGAAATAAAGCCAGACTTGGTTTGGGCTTCAATTACACTCGATTAGACAGTTCTTTCATTACCACTTGATCTTCCTTTTAATCTCGGGGACAAAACGTGGAGCCACATTGTCATATTATATCAAAGCATATAGTGAAGCAGAGTGGATCATTTTAACTAAAGCAGTCTGTACATTAGTGTATCCTCAGAAGTTAAAAACACAGTAAAAACACAGGAGGGAAGTCACAAAGTACATTGCATTTTTCAATCATGACATTCAATCATGACATGTTCACTTCTCTATAATTGTATATTTAAAGGTCATCTGTTTTTGCACTATAAGAGGCAGAGCCATCTTAAATTCACCTCAGCCTCTCATGTCCTCTATAATTAGCTTTCCTAATCAATGTAGAGATTCAGATCCAATGCAGTGGGTTTATGTTTCTTGAGCTCACTGGGGTGAATGTCTTAGTTTGGGCCTTCAGGTGGAATGTGGAGCAGTGCAGTAGTGTACATCACAGTAGAGACCTGCACTCCCACGGGAGTACCGCGGGACCCAGTGCATGGAGTGCGGCGCGGGACAAGATTTGATGGGTGAATGCGGGTGCGGGCAGTAAGGTCCTCATGTATGTGCGGGTTGCCGGAGAATAAAATTAATCGCGGGACTCCCGCAAAATGGAATTATTTTAAAATTAATTTATTGAAAACAAATACTATATTATTTATCTACTGCACAAAAGCAACAAGAACGACTAAATTAAAATAAAAATAATTTATAGGCGCAAGGTCGGAAGCTAATTCTCGCGTGGTTCATGCGCGGAACTATAGGCTATAGGCCCACACCAAGGCAAAATGTCTGAAGAGCATGACGCAGGTGGAACACTTAGTGTTACAGATATTAGTTCATTATTAAAGAAAGGAACATACAAAACTACAAAGCCAAACAAAGGAAAATCTGATATTTGGA
>JAQMYG010000009.1:2930187-2941106 GCA_030014215.1 Clariallabes teugelsi | reverse complement strand
CTGATTAACATCGTCTAAAGAGCGGATCAGGGTCGTTTTAATTCATTTACGTCTTGAATACGTAGGCTAAGCGTCGTTCTAACATCGGCACGGACGTCTCGGCGACGTCTTCCAGATGACCAAACGCCCTCTGCCAGACATCTGCAAGACATCTGCCAGATGAAAAAGACAACGTCGCATAGACGTGTGCGCTATCTGGGCAGTATACAGTAAGTCTCCAGATATCACAAAGCAGGTATCAGTCCAGGAGATGTAACATGCTACCATCATCACATTAGAGCACATCTTATTGTGGTACATCTTATTGTGTCAAAATGACTTGCATGATATATTGCATAAGTATTTACATTCTTATTAGCACCCCTGGTTAAGATGTGTTCTTAGGCTTCTAATAAATTATTATTATTATTATTATTATTATTATTATTATTATTTTAACAATATAGAACCACAATGCAATAAGAGAAAAAAAATACAACTTTTAATTGAAGTACAATTATTCAGTGAAAAAAAATCCCACATTAATTTTTTACATGAACTCATGATGGGCACAATTATTGGCACCCCTGATGTTAATACTTGGTACAACTCCAAGACAGCATGCAATCTCCTCCTATAACATTTCGCAAGATTGGAGAATACAGATCTTTGACCATTCCTCTTTGCACAATCTTTGTAGATCATCCAGAGTCCTGGGTCCTCTCTTATGTACTCTCCTCTTCAGCTCACCCCACAGGTTCTCAATTGGGTTGAGGTTTGGGGACTGAGATGGCCAAGAGAGGAGCTTGATTTTGTGTCTGCTGAACCATTTTTTGTAGATTTTGCCACACATTTTGGGTCATCCTGCTGAATGACCCAATGACGACCCAACTTCAATAATAATGACCGACACTATTAAGTACTAAATACTAAGTATTTGACCATGTCATAGTCTTCAACTAAAATGGACTCCATTTGGTTTTTATGTCATAAATCAATATACAGTAGATAAACCTTCATTATTAAGGAGGCTGATAACTTTCCAGAACTTTGTCTTCGACTTGCTTTCATAGCTTCTAGGTGTTAACGGTTACACTAGATCTTATGTAGCAGGATACCTGATGATGGATTTATAAATATTTTTTTCTAACTGTGTTCATGAAGCACTCCACCCCATCCTAATTTGCTAATATGGGATATTTTGTGTAGAGTGACATACAGTTGAACACAATGTAGTCAATTAATTGCATCAATACAAGATGTGAAAAAGATCAAGGAGGTTGAATACTTATGCAAAGCACTGTAAGTTTTTTATTTTCCCCTGAAACTGATGATGTTTTTTAAAACATCACTGAACATTCATCTATATTCAAGGTCTGATGAAAAGACAATTAAAAGCAAATTAAAATGCAAATCTAATAAACTTTGCTTTACTACATATTTTTTCGTGGCGGTTAGTGTTCAGTAGATTTTACATTCAGGTGAACGAACAGCTGAAAGCTTTCATGTCCCTAAATCAGTTATTGTAGTTGAAGGACACATCGCTGCTAACAGTCGACATTTGGTCATTAGGACTTGGTTCGGCTTTTCTCTTTGAGGATTTTGATCTCAATGAAAAGCAAACCAGGAAACCATTCAAATAGCTAATTACATCCTAACACTGTAGCAATTTACACATGAGCAGAACATGTACACACAGTATTTTAAAAGTTCTGTACTTATGGAGAAGCATTTATTGTATGTTAACTTTTCTTTTTATTAGGCTGATGAGGACACACACACCCACACACACACACACACACACACACACACACTAGATCCAGGAGTAAAGGTGGGTGATATGACAAAAAGTAATCATATCACAGTACTGTATGTATCACAGTATACAGGTTCATTAACAAAATGACCAACCCTCCCAAACAACCCTCGTGTATTTGTTCAGTCTTTTAATAATTGTGCTGTCACAGACTATAATGTTTAACGTGCTCAGTGAGGCCCTTAGTGTCTCTTGTTTTTTTTTTTTCTTTTTCTTTTGACTTTGTACAATGGTTTTATAATCCTTTCCAGATTGATGAGCAGCAAGGATTGCTTCTCTAATACCATTGTGTATTGTATGTCTTCCCTCTTTCGCATTTTGTTAACATACACACAAATGCTCCAGACCAGCAAAATGCCAAAACTTCTGCTTTTATAACAGTCTGCACACTGCTGATGATCAATTAATAAAGGCTGATGATTAGCACCTCCTCCTGCAACTCATTCTCTTAAATCCTGTGGAAGCAGTAAGGGGGTACTTGGTATGGGTAGTATTACTACAGTATATCTCACTAGAAACAATCACAGATTTGAAATAGATTATGAACCTGTGATTCCTAATTTCCATTTCCAGAGACACAGAGGTTTAACCCTGCAACAAGTCTTGATCTTGTTAATAATATATTCAGTGTTTGAGCTGTAAAATAAAACCATAAGGGTTGTTTCATTACATGACTGTGTTGCTTTTTGTAGCTGCACAGACCCACATGAGTATTGATTTCTCTAGAGTGTTATAGACTGAACACTTCTCCCTCGTAAACCACACAGTTTGTTTATTCGCCAGCCGCCCACTAATGCTCCTACTCATCAAATCATAATGATAAAATCACAATAATGTTTTTCTATTGTTTTCCATTTCACTCTTTTTGTATGTAATACAATCAACTTGTGTTAATCATTTAAATGAGCAAATTATAAAGAAATTCCACTTGCTGCATAAAAGTTAGATTGCTGCTTACATTTTGGTTGTTTCAAGGTACTGTTCAATACAGGCTTGACTGGCTTTTTATTTGAAATAAAAAAAAATAATAATAATTTGGGTGAACAAATATGAATTAATTGACAAATAATTCCAATTTAGGTTTCCCAGACATATCTTTTCATTAAATGTTTTAATTAGTAATTAATAATATGCATTATATTCATTCAGTCAGTTTCTTATTGCTCACCCTACCTCCCTGGGATAAGAGGGGGATTTAATCGCTCCTCTGCTCGCATTTTCTTTAACCATACAGCTATTTTACACTTCTATTAAAAGTCCTTCAATTTCTGCAGGAGTACAACCGTGGTGTTTATGAAAATAAAAACCTGGCAGTTATTGAGGTGTTTGCGTTTCAATCAGATTTTCCTTGCATTTTTTTCCCAAGTGTTTGTTATAATTGCCTACAGCTTTTCCCGACAGAAAGACGCAGGTTTTCTGCCAAGTTGGAAGAATTTGAGGGGAAAAACAGTGACAAAGTCAGTGAAGGTATTAAAATGAACGCTTTGTCTCATTTAATTGTCGACAGAAAAGGATGTTTATTTTCTTCAATAACATTTCCGCATAACAAAGTGTTATATATTTATATAGTTTTAAACATTTGTGATGTTAGAGCTCATAATTGGAATCTTGCTTCCATCTCCTCTGCCAAGCTTCAGCCCATCAGATATTTACAGCATACACTCGCCAAAAACTGTTTTTGTTTCTGTAATGTAGAATATAAATGGCAATAGCAGGCTGCCTGTTGGTGCTGGCATCAAGAAACACAATTTTGTGCTCATAGACATTAAAATATGTCCTTTGTATCACAGTTGGTCATCTAATTAAAATCCTGGCGATATTCAATATAATTAGTACAATGGCTTCAAACTTATATACAGATTTGTGTAGCTGCTGTGTCTGTGTAAATTAACCCTCTCTAGCTAAGTCTACACAAAAACTAACAATCAGGGAAGTTGTAGCGAATATCTTCTTTCTTTAAGTCACAAAAATCAACCTCTGTTCCCCTCACACCCAGGGAGTCACATCCTGGATGTAGAACAATGTAGAATTTTCACTTGGTAGATCTTCCAAGTAAAGCTACAATGGAAAACTTGAACTCAGTACTGAATCATATTAAATATTGTAGGCAGCCTCATGGTTGTTGCTTCATTTTATCAGCATCATTACAATCATCATTATCACTATCCATTTTTCTTCATCCGCAAATATCATTTATTATCCTCCATCCTAACTCACCACCATGCACTGTCCTTCATCATTAATCAATCCATTCTTCTCCATCATTTATAATCACTCTCCATCATTTTACATCCTTCTCCTATCATCTATGGTCACTCATTGTCCTTTAACAGTCTCTGTTCTCGATCATCCATCCATTCACCTTCATCATCCATCGTCCATCATCTATCATAATATATCCTCCATTATCATCTATCATTCATTATTATCTATCATCCTCCTCCTCCTCATCAATCTTTTATCCTTAATTGTCATTCATTATTCCTTATCCTAACTCACCACTGTCCTTCAACATTAATCTATCCATCATTCTCCATCCTTCATAATCATCCTCCATCATTTTACATTTTTCTTCTATCATCCAGTCATCCATTTTTTTTTACCATACTCTGTCCTCTATCATCATCCATCCTCCCTCCTGCATCATCCATCATCATCCATCACCTTCCACACTACTCCACTATATATTATCTCCTATCATCTTGAATCTTCTGTCATACTCCATGTCATGCACCCAATAATCCTCCATCATCATCATATGAACATGCATCATCTTTCATCCCTCTTCATTATCCTCATTTACCTAATTATCATCATTATCATGATGATGATAATTATAATTTTTTCATTTTATTTTTTATTTATTATTATTATTATTTTAATATGTAACTTATTTTCTGTTCTTTGCTTTCATTTTTTTCGTAATTTCGTTTATATTTCTTAAAATGTTTTATTTTTATCAGTTCCCCTACTTCCCCCAAAAGGCTCAGCCTTTGCCAGGCCACAGTTGTAAATAAGAAACCTGTTCTTAATCTGTCTTGCCTGGTTAAATAAAGGTAAATAAAAAATAAAATGAATAAACATCATCATCATCACCATCATCATCATCACCACCTATTATTTCTAGCAATCTTTCATAATACATCATCCATAATTCTCTAGCCTCCATCTTCCTCTATTAGTTGTCACCTTATATTATCCTCCAGCATTCATTATTAACCCTCATTCTCTATCATTCCCCATCATCAAGTTTCCTTTATTATTCGTCTTCATTCTCCATCATCTTACACCATTCTCCAACATCCCCTATCATCCATGGTCATCCATCCCCTTCTCCAACATCCATCCTCATCCCTTATTATCATATTAGCATATATAATTATCCATCCTTCATCTTTCTATGTCCTTTATCAATATTATTATTTTCCTTTATTCTACATCTATTATATTACTTCATTCATCATCTTCCATCATCCACAATACTCCTCCATACTCCATATTTCATCTATCCTCATCTGGTAATCCCCATCATTGTCCTCCATTAGTTATCATCACTACCTTTTCAAATACACTCTTATTTGACATAACAGTCAAACCTTTGTAGCTGCTCAGCTGTTAAGAACTTGGCTATGTATGAGTTGTTACATAAGATGGGGTTGAACTCAAGGATTCATGGATAGAGAAGGTTTAAAAACAATCTTTCCTGACAGAGGAGATCACTTTCTTAGATAAACCCAGGGATCCTTGTCCTACAGCTTGACTCCAGCTGAGTGAACATCAAACCCTTAATCACTCCAGCCTCCTTCATCAAGTCACACTTTTTCCTCTCCTTCAGCCCTACAGGTGTAAATAAATTTCCCTTCTTTGCTCTAACCTCACCATTTTGTGTGATTTGTTCAGGCTTTACTGTAAGCTTACTGCATTACACACTGTCGGCAAACATAATACTGTTCAGCTTTCCACAGTCATGTTTATACATTTCTGAAATGCCAGAGCAAATTGGAATTGCTCCTGCAGAAACGATTAGTCTGTTTGTTGTGTCGGTTGAATTACTTTTACTTCCATGCACTTTGACATTTGATGAAAAAAAATGAAATTAAAGCTGGGCCAAGCAAGTAAAAAGGGATTCTTTTGTGCATATCTGAATCTCTGCCTTGCTTTTGACTTTTTAATGAAATAAGCAAACAAAAAAAAACACATTGTGTCATGCTGTTGCTGTAAAAAAAAAAAAATCTCCTGATTTCCCCCTCTCTTTTTGTTTTCTTAGGATCCTGTGCTGTGTTCATTTAGCAGGCCGATGATGTCCTTTTAACTCTCCCATTTGCAATCATAGACAATTACTAAACACTGCTGAGTTCAAGATTTACTTTTACAGTACATATAGTCTGATTAAAATCTATGGAAAATACTCTTAAAGATTTTTTGTGAGGCATCTTCAACATTCTGAGATTTTGTTTGTTGCACAAAAACATCTAGATTTACATTAGTGCTGTCAAATGACATCAAAATGCAATTTAATTAATCAAAGTCAGACTGTGATTAATCACAATCAATCGCAATTTTTAAATACTCACACTTGCTTGTATTATAATGAGCATAGATAGATAACAAACTTTTAATAGGAATCTGATTACTGTATGTAGTTTTATATCCCAAACATTAACAAATTAATTTAAAAACTTTTGAATGGTAAACTCCTCACAGCAGCAATCATAGTGTGAGCCCTGTCTGCTTCGTGACCATGTCTGTTATCTCCTATTTAACTTGTTTCCTTTTGCTTTGGCAAAATGTCTTTCTTCTTTTTAACACACCCAGAATGAATGAGTAAAGTTACCATTTGTTATTGATTAGATGTGCTGTTACACCAATGTAGTTATGGTTACTTGCTGATGTCCAATGGTCTGCAGTAAGTGCAATAAAAGTAGCTTCTGCCAACTGAGTCATTTTACAGCCTTTTTCTTTTTCATAGCCATTTAATGTATTCTTGTAAAAATAGTTCCCCTATTTTGAGCACACAACTTTTTTTGTTATCCAAACTTCCATCTAGAAGCTTTTTTTTTTTTTTTTTTTTTTTTAATATAATGAAACCTCCTGTTCAGCAAACCTGGTGATGTTTCCTCAGTCATCTTATTATCCACATTAAATGTGCCATTATCACACACAGCTGTGTAACTTCACTGCACTTATGGGCAGCCATTAGGGTCAAACCTGGTCATAAGAGCAAATTGGCACCATAAGAGCACCATATGCTCATATTCAATTCAATTTAATAAAATTTTTAAAAGTTATGGAAGTTTATATGAAATGTGAATGTGTATGAATCAAAATGATCAGATTGTTCGATGAGCAAGCTGAGGGCAGAGGCGATGGCAATGGTGACAAGGAAAAACTCCCTGAGATTCCATTCAATTCAGTTTTATTTGTATAGCACTTTTAACAATTGACATTGTCGCAAAGCAGCTTTACACAATCAAAAGACTTATTTAAGTGAGATGGCAATTGGAAGAAACCTTGAGAGGAATCAGACTCAACAGGGAACCCATCTCATTTGAGTGATAACAGATAGCAGGGATTGATCAGCAGTCATGCTGTGTGTTAGGCAGCTGTCAGTTTAATATGACAGTTGATGTCTTTAAGTTATTAAGTTAAAATGGAGTCCAGATGCTTATCTTGGATATGCAACTAACAGTTGGGTAGCACTGATGGCTACAGGTAGCAGTAGCAGTGAAGGGCAAATCGTGGCAGGATGCAAGGCTTAACTTACAAGTGCCCTTGGGCCAGTTAAAGTGGATCTCCACCACCTTGTGATATACAGTATGCCTGGGATGACCCGATCAGCCAAATATGCACAGCAGCAAGCAACATGCTTGGTAGGACAAAAGTGACAAATTAATTTGGTAGTGGAATGAATAAGTGCAAAAAGTTATCCAGAAGAAGAAGATGACCTTCAACACATAGCGCCAATCAAGACAAGACAAGGCACTGTCATCTTTGCTGACATCTTCAAATTGAATCAATGAAGAGGGTGAAGTCTTACCAGCATGTACAACCAGTATTATAGTCCCCATTTAAAAGGGCAAAGGCAATAAGAGCAAATTATCATCCAGTCCACATTCCTGTGCCCTCCATGGCGACATTCAAGTGAGTGCCACTTTGTTGCTCCATTTCACTTCCTCTGCCATTCTCCTCTAATCTTCTGAATCGGTCATTTTATGGATCGCAATATAAAGGTGCTGAGGACTAAAATCCATTGCTTAACTAAGCAGCAATGAACTCTTCATTTGTACAAGCAATCAATGGCAAGCTAAAGTGACTCTCTAATACTGGGGAGTAACACATCATAGTATACTGTAAGTTTTTTTATATTATATATAATTATATTTGAAACACACTGTATGTTGTTGAGTTAAACTGTTAACCCTTTTTTTAAAGCCTTTATGTAAAAATATAGCATTTATATAATAAAAATAAGATACACTTTTTTCTCTTTAAACTGTTCTTTTTAACAGAATAATAAATTTACAAGAAGATAATTCTAGAAGTATCAGTTCACTTTTCTGACTCTCGACTACCAAAGCTCCAGTCAAGCAATCGGAATGCTCTTATTTAGACAGAAGTAAAGGTATCAGAGCTTCTAGGTCTTTTAAAATTATTAATTATAGATTAAGAGGGAATGTTAGTTTTTATTCTTCATCCACTTATTTATTTGTAGCAAGGCAGTTGGCAGGAGGCACAAATCATCATGTTCTCTCTGGGCATAGCCATTAGCCTGACATTTAATCCCACACAGGCTCTTAAAAAGTTACATTCAAAGCTGTGAGCTAAGTCGTCATTGCGGTAATGAAGTTAATGTACGGGTTATGTCATGATTCATCGCAGTCTGTCACTTTTTCACTGAGGACTGCAACCACAACTGCAACCAAAGCCAGATAGTTATTTTTATATTTTCCCACTTGACAAGCAAAGTCTGCAGTATGATTAGATCCTACTTTAGCTGTGTCTCCTGTGTGTCTCTGCCACACTTCTGTCTTGGAGTTACTATTGTAGGTCCAAGATAATAAAGAAATATTGTATACATTATCTTCTCTGGATCATGTCCTCATTTTCTCATCTGGATTATGATGAGCTTAATGGGTTCAAATTTAATCAGTAACATCATAGAGTGAGATGCAGGACTCAAGCCTCGACCAGAGTATGGCTTATAACTAAATTTAAAATATCTAACGCTGTGGTGTTGTTTATTAGACCATAAGTTGGTTTTACAGGTTTTTCCAACCACTTGGTAGTTGATATGTTGGAAACAGGAAAACAGGCAAGCCCTGTTACATTACAGTAACCCTGTTCCCTGAAAAAGCGGGAACAAGATGCTGCATGAAAACGCTATGGGAAAAGGTCTTTGTTCACCGGTTGTTGAAGCATGTGAGTCAAACACGGCAAAAACTTGGCTTATATAACCTCGGTCAGATAACGTCATTTGATTAGGTGCACCTGGAGGTTATAAATAGGACTGAACCGGAAACATCCTCAGGTCAATTTTGTCTGAAAGGACGTCCAGTCACGCCTACAGTGTGGCATTGGAGTGCAGCATCTCGTTTCCGCTTTTTCAGGGAACAGACATTCCCTTTCAAAAGCTACGCTGCGTGAAAACGTTATGGGAACGAGAATACCAACACCGCCGCACTGAAAGTGTCTGGACCCCATGGTTGTGTAGCATGTGCGCACAATCATCAAAGAGGTCTAGACCTGATTCTGGGATGCTGATTCGATGACCCGTGAGCCTGGAGTAGCATGGACATCCAAACTATAAAATCTGACCAACCTGCCGCATCACATGCTTGTTGCAAGGGGACAACTCTTGCCAAAGCCACTGACGATGCAAGCCCCCTAGTTGAATGGGCCCTAACTCCTAGAGGTGAAGTGTGACCACGCACCTCATAGGCTAGGGCAATAACATCCCTCACCCAACGTGACATAGTTTGTCTAGTGGCAGCCGCCCCCCGGTTACAGCCCCCATAACATATAAAAACTGCTCTGATTTGCGCCACAATAGCTAGGTCCTATGAAGGGACTATCATTCTAGTGGGCGGCCTCAACCGTTTAGCTCCACGAATAAAGCGGGCAACTAACGGGTGCTTTCCCACAGAAACCCCATCAATCAGAACATGGTAAGCCGAAATGGCAGCCACATACGTTCTGAGAGTGCTAGGACATATGCCTGAGGACAGTTTCTCCAGCAGAAACTCCAGCACTGAAACAATCTGGCAGTGGACTGGGTCTACATGGTTTGCCACACACCAATTTTCAAAACTATTCCATCTGAGGGCATAAGTTCTTCTAGTAGAGAGAGCCCTAGCACATAGAATAGTTTCTATTACATTGGCTGGAAGACCAGAATCTCTTAATTGGCCCCCATCTGGGGCCAGACGTGAAGGCTCCAGAGCTCGGGCCTGAGATGAAATATTGTTCCCTGTGCCTGAGACAGAAAATCCCTCCTGACTGGAATTGCCCATGGTGAGCCATCGAGGAGAGATATTGGATCTGAGAACCACACTCTGGTCGGCCAACGGGGCGCAATCAATAAGAGGCAAAGTCCCTGTTAACGGACCCTCGCTAGAACTCCGGGGAGCAGAGCTATCGGAGGAAATCCGTAAAGACGCAGTCTGGGCCACATCTGGGCCATGGCGTCCAGACCCAGGGGAGCTGGAGGAATCAGAGAGTAGTAAAGGGGACATTGTGTCTTGTCCTGCGAAGCAAAACGGTCCACCTCTGCTATCTAAAATCTCTCCCAGATTTGACTGGCCACTTCGGGGTGGAGTTTCCATTCCCCATATGTCACAACTTGTCTGGACAGCAAGTCTGCTCCCACATTCATATGCCCTGGAATGTAAATCGCCCTGAGGGACAAGAACTTGTCCTGTGCCCAAAGTAGAATCTGCTGCGTTAGCATCATTTCGAGGCAATTGATGTGCCATGCGAGAAGATGACCTCTCCAGATCCTTTGGGCTGGACGGCCATCTACAAATCTGGCCATTAAGAACACATGTTTTGAGAAAAGGGATCCCGCGACTTGCCGCAGCTGTGCGCGGCAAGCTGTGAAAATGCCCTTCATTACCTGTAGGGGGCA
>JAQMYG010000009.1:2811671-2822002 GCA_030014215.1 Clariallabes teugelsi | reverse complement strand
GTTTTTGTACTTTCCTTACTCAGAGTTGCTCTGAGAAGTTTCCTAAATCACTTTTAGTCTAGGACTCCCAGCTAGGATTTTTTAAGCTAAGATAGGAGCTCTCTGAGAGAATTCTAAGAAGCTTTGTGAATACGGGCCCAGGCCTATATGGTAGAGTTGCCAGACAGAAGCCACTCCTTAGTAAAAGGCACCTGAAGGACTCTCAGACCATAAGAAACAATTCTCAGGTCTGATGAGACTCTCTGGCCACTCTACCATGAGTCTGTAAAGGCAGACAAGGGATAGACTGTTTCTTGCATAAAACATCACATTCACTGGTCTAGTTTACTGATCTTCTTTATTTAATACCCCTGTGTTGACTCCAGGACAGTGAGTGATAATGCCCCTTTTTTAAGTGTCTTGTCGCTGGCCATGGAGCTGAACCTGCTGCCTATTTTCATTGTGTGAAAAGCGGTATTAGTGTGTAAGAAGCTGGCCACACAAGATATTATATTCTGTCTAAAATAGTCTGCTAGATGCTAAAAATACCAGAAGAGATATTTGCTTCCTTGCTCCTTTTCTTGTCTTCCTCAAATAATCACAGAGTTGAGCTGGAGCACCAGGTTTTGGAAAAACTGCCAGCAAGCCAACATTTATGTTAAAAAGTTTTAAGCTAATATTTGCAGCACTCCAAATTATTCTTTTACTCCTCATCTGCCTTCTGTCAGAATGAACCCTGTGTGGTAGATTGATTTTGATAAAAAGCAAAAAGTGACAAGTTGGAAAGAAAATTAGAGCAGTTAGAACCTGTCCTGAATATTGTTCTCCTTCCTCCATTTCTCTCTTGTTAAAGAGACTTTTGTAATGTAAATCAAACCTTGAGCTGATCTAACAACCTCATTAAACTTTACTTTCTATAAACGGCCACAGAGTTCGGAACAGCTGGTACTTGTTTCACAAACGCAATACTTTGCACATCTGCAGCGCCACTGAAAGCATTGAGCTTGGAGATCACCAATTATGGATGCAGCTGTTCTCCAGGATGCACTGTTTCCCTCTTGTAGAAAACCCAAACCTCATAAGTGTTAACATCCTGGAATCCCAGTCCCAGAAACACCACATTGGGCTTCATGTGTCTGCTTTAAGATCATTAAATTTCAGTGTGTGTGATGGTGTTCTGGTGTTTGAGGTTGAGAGGGAGCTGTACAGTAGGAATGGAAGGAGAGCAGGATGAGCTGTTATACTGTACACTGTCACAACGTTTAAATACTCTGTGTGAATTGAAGAACGTAGATTTCGAGCTGAATACATAACACCTTGCTTTGGTTGTTCGGAGCTCGGAGGTGTAGGCATTCCTACAGCAGAGGCCAAGTCTTTGAGTCCACTACTGTTTAATTTTTAATCAGTTTTGATTGACATTTCATCACAACCTGAGTATCATATTTATTCCTTTTTATCCTGAGTGTTTTCTTGTATTTTTCTAGTTTGTTGACTGGAAACCTCAGAGCTTATAAACAAATCATGCATTATTAACTTCATACTTTTTTAATCTAAGCTGAAAGCATTATTTGTATGACTGTAGGCTACGATAGTCAGGGTTTTTGTGTTGTGGATTTTGAGATGCTTTTCTGCTTATCATGCTTGTATAGAGCGGTTATTTGAGTTAGCATATGATTTTAGTGAGCATCACCTGAAGCTCCTGATCCTAAAGCTTCACACAGCTGAGCCACATGATTGACTGATTAGATAAATACATAAACTTATTGATTGTTCAGTTTGCTCAGTCAACAGAAACAAATACTCTTAATTCCTAATTGACAATAGTTTAGAGAATGTCACACTGAAGTCTTGCAAAAACTTACTCTAATTTCTAATTACTGACACATATGTAGGTCCGAACACAACAGGAACTTGATGAATCCTTCTCTACTACCTCTTCCTGTTAGCAGGCGCAGGTTCATTATAAAACAGGTCACTCTTCCCCCCCACCGCCGCCTCCCACTTTTTTACAACCTGATATTGCTCCATTTTTTTTCTCTTCGATCTTTTGCCTCACTTCCACAGACCGATCAAATCCTAGAAACGTCCCAAGGGCCACATGTATCAGAGGGCAGCAATAAAAGTCATTTGGTGCCATGAAGCCAGGCTGGTGTCGGTGATCACTCGAGTGCCAATTAAACAGCACCGATTCATTCAGTCCACTCGCCCACTCGAGAGAAATCTATCGACTGGTCACTTTAAACCCTCAATTTGGAGCTAATACGCTGAGGAATATTTGCAAACATGACAATAATAATGATGTGTGAGACGATGAAGACGCTGTTAGGCAACAGTTACAGGGTATTCGATGGAATAATTTGTCTAGAATAATGGTTTCATACCATGTCATAGGTGTTCCTTCAATCTGAAGAACGCTTCCACGGAAGCGGCGAGTCGATACGCTACGGAGGTATTGTTTTGCTTTAGTTTACAGCACAGCGGTGTTAAAATGCCTCATCTTGATTAGCTTAAACTTCTGAAAATGATTTTTCATTTTCTTGAACAGCAGCTCTGACAGTAGTGTTCTGCAAATCACAATCCTCCTCATTTCTATACTAAAGATTTTTAACTAAGTGGATCGGGAACCCTGTGGAATTGTTGATAAGGAAACCTTAATTTGTCTCTCATGTTAGCACTTTGCAAGTTTTCCTTCCTTTTTTTATTGTCTTTTACCACGATGTAACATTAAAAAATAAACAAAATAAATAAAAATCTTCTTGCTGGTGAACTGCTGTGGTGTACGAGGAACAAAAAACAGTCCGCTTCATGCCTCAGAAAACTTTTAGTAATTCTCTTAACAGTACACAGAGTGACTTGTGTATTCATCTCACAGCTCTTCACACACAATAGTTTTTCCTCCTCAACAAGAAAGATGACTGGTGCAAGTGCGATATTTACAACGTCCAGCGTGAGAGTTGCTCGCACAAGTTCAGAAGTCTGAGAGCTGAAGGAGGCGACTGGATTGGTTCTGGTGAGGTAATTCCAGGTCATATTTCACCCTGAGTGTTCCTCACAGACGAGTCAAGGCCAAACCTGACGAGCCTCTGAGAGAAATGAATGAAGCTCTCAGAATGGCAGGAGACATAAACCTCTCTCTTTCGCTTCCTGGTTCGCTGAATTTCTCCATACTCTTTTTTTTTATTTATTTATTTTTTAAGTCTGTGAGAGGTAAGCATAAAGTGGTAAGATAAAGTGTGAACCTTTTGGAATTTCATGGTTTTCTGCATTAATCTGTCATAAAAATGTGATCTGATGTCATCTAAGTCAAGACTATTGATGATAAATATAATGTACTTAAATAATAACTAAAAAAAATCTGATCATTCATGTCGTTATTGAACACTCATTCAACATTCAAAATGGTAATGGAAAATCACTGTTCTCCCTTGATCCGCTATTAGTAGACACATTAGTAGACTTTCTATTACCTGATGATGTGCAAATATATCTTCCTCTAAAACTCAACACCAAACGCTCTTCAACCTTTATTTGATTGTTTGAGTGACATTAAACAGTGGCTTTCACAAAATGTTGTTTTTAAATGAGGAGTTAAAAAAACGAATCTGTAAATCCATCTATACCTAGAACCACCAATTTGTATCTTGAGTATTTAAAACATGATCTTAAATCTACAGTTAGGCATTTAGGGGTTATACTTGATAGTGAATTAAAACTTGATTCTCAGATTAGCGTGGTGGTTTAGACTATTTTTTCCCCCAAATGCATCAGCTGGTGAAAATTAAGCCTTTCCTCTCATACAATGGTTTTGACACAGCAATGCATGCTTTTATTTGCTCAAGACTGGATTACTGCAACTCATTTTATGTTGGGATAAACCAGTTATCACTTGCTCGCCTCCAGGTAATGCAAAATGCAGCAGGTTGTCTCTCTTCAGGTTGTCTCACTCACAGCTGTCAACACATCATAGATGTTCTCTGCTCTCTCTACTGGCTCCTGGTGCATCTTAGAATTGTTTACAGTTTATATTTAAGGTTTTAAATGGCTCGCACCAATCTACAGTATTTGACCGACCTTTTGATTATGCAGAACCGAAACAGATGTTTAAGGTCTTTTGGTCAGTGTAGAGGTGCTCAGGTCAAGGTGTAAGCGTTGATGGGATCGGCCATTTGCTGTGGTTGACCAAAACTGTAAAACTCCATCATATATATGGTTAATAACAGACCTGGCCCTCTTTAAATCTACAGATAGATCTGTTTTCTTCTTGCTCACCATTCCCACTACAGAACGGCCTTTTATCTGCTGGTTTCTATTATAGGTATTATTCCTAATTGTAATGCTTTATTATTATTATTATTATTATTATTATTATTTTTCATTTGCCAGTTTTATAATAAATTTTATCCCTAATTTTTACGTTTTATACATAATTGGAATGATGCTACCATGGTGATATGCAGTGCCCTTTTTACGCCAGATGTAGTGCTGCGTGGTCTTTCCAAATTGTTAACTTTTAGTTTCATCAGTGCACAAAACATTTTGCCAATACCGGTGTGGAGTGTCGACGTTCTCTTTCGGCAAACTTCAGGCATGCAGTAATGTTCTTTTTAGTAAGCAGCGACTTCCTTTGTGGTGTCCTGCCGTGGGAGCTACTTGTTCAATGTTTTAAATAATAAATGTTCCAATTATGCCTTCAGATCTTTGGCTGCCACTCAGTGTTGTCTTGGGTGCCCACTTTTTGGTAGAGTAGCCACAGTCCCAAAATGCGTCCGTTTGCCTGACTGTAGACTGGTAAATTTCTGTAGTCTTTGAAATCACTTTGTAACCCTTTCCAGCTTTATGTAAATCAGCAATTCTTGATCACAGATTTTTCTAAAGCTCTTTTTGTCAAGGCATGTTACACATTAGCATTTTTTTTTTTTGTGCGGAGCAAACTTAAAATGTTTGACTGGTTTTAATCAGTCAAAATAACTCTACTCCACACCTCCAAACTCATTTTCGTAACAACACTCCACGTACGTATGCTGACCAATCAGCATCTAATTGGGTTTTTTCAGGTCATTAACTCATTTACATTATTTTACCACTATAGGGGTTTTTATGGTTGTTCTCAATAAAGACATGGAAGATCATATTTTGTAGGTGTTATTATTTTAGGCACATTATATTCGTCAATACTTTTGACTTAGATGAAGATCAGATTGAAGATCAGAAAACCATGAATTTCCAAAAGGTTTACATAATTTTTCTAGCCACTGTATTGTGGCTATAGTTAGAAATCAGATGTGTTATTTTGGGAACTCGGTTCCCTCCTAACAAAGTTATAAACTCCCTCTTTCTAGTGCTCCCTTTGGATTCCTTCACTCATTCACCTCTCTCTAGTTATCCCGATCTCTATTTCTCTTCTCTCTGTCATACTCTCTGGAGTAGTCAGGATGTGCCCCCTGCTTGCTACCTTTGATTTCGACTTGCCCCAGATATCCTCTTTAATGAGCCGCATTAAAGCCTGAGTGCTAAAGGAAAGCAGAGCGATCAAATGTGTTTAAAGAGAGCTCACAATCAGTGCTATTCAGGTCTACCAGGATTTTCCCCTCCCTGTGGATCCCTCCATCTGTTTCTCTCTGATTTTAGCTGATGGTCGACTTTACATGTTTAAACACAGACATTACAAGGAGTAATGATGATTTGGATGAAAGACTTTGGGAAATACTGTATATTAACAATAAAATACGTGATCTCTTTAACTGTGATAATAAAAGACATCAAAGACAAAGTTTTCTAATATAAATATTAGGTCTGTATTTCTATTTCTATCTACAGTATTTATCTATCTGCTTATATATTTTTGCATGTATTTGTTTGTTTGATTGTTTATTCATTGTATATATTGATAATTAATAATTTTTTGGTTAACGCATGAAATAATTTATTGTATTTATTTTTTAACATGCATTAAACAAATTTAATTACATTTCAACCCATTCACAATACATGTTTTGCATTGAATATATGTAAATATGTAAATAGATGATGCTTTTTTGCATACATAATAATACAAATACTTATAATTCCAATACTGTAAAATACACAGAGATTAGTTATAATGAAAGATCTGTTGATTTAATAATTGCCACTGTTCACTTGTAGTGTCCTGCGTTAACTGTGTGATGCTGCTGCTGCTGCTACTGATGATTATGATGAGACAATTTCTCTCTGTCCATCCTTTCTGCATGAATCCTAATGTCATCCATTATTCACTTTACCCTGCAGTTCCTCCTGACGACCCTGTGATCATCGGAGCACCTGTGGTGAGTCTGAGAGCTTGCGAACCGCTCAACCTGACGTGCCACACCGACAACGCCAAACTGGCAGTTTCCATCATCTGGATCCGTAATGTCGTGGTGCTCAACAGTGCCATGTACTCCAAGGTATCAGCTGCATTCGGTCTCTATTTAAATCAGTGTGTTAGAGTAAAAAGAGACGCAGGAGGCAAAAATCACCATTACTGAGACTTACTGTTCCATCTGCAAGAAATCAGGACATTAACACGGTGAAATGTATTATATAACTGTTATATGTAACAGTTATGGAAGGAGTCATATTAAAGTACAGTGTTGTTATTTAATACATAAACAGGTGTAACTGTTGTGCTATAGGAATAAAGTAATAAAGGACATGCTGTTATAGGAAAATCATCAACTTCAGGATGGCAGCAGTGACTTCTCTTTATCACACCACTCCATCCTTAATTCTTTAGCTTTAACAGAACAACACAGAGTTTTATTCCTTTCATTCTGTACATAACACTCCGGATCTCTTCATACTGCAGTGAAGCGTTATTATTTCATGAAGCCACTGTCTCTTCGTGTCCTCAGAAGGTTTGTTGCCTCAATTTAATCATAAGTCAAAAGGATTTTTTTATTCAATCCTGGAGGCTAAATGAAACTGCAGCATTGTGATTTAAACAACAGAAAGAGGAGAAAATCTACAGCTCTCAATTATTGATGGGTTTCTCGGCGTTTTGGTTGCTGGGAGATTCATACTGTACGTTCTGAGTGGAAATGGATGCTCATCTCTCTTCCTTTCTCTCTAAAGAAGAAAAATAGAAAAGTATTACACAATCATGTTATTCTAGTTATTAGTTTTTAAGCGATATTAAACACCAGTACATATTAATATCCAGTCCTTATCCAGTCCACATTCCCAGATCATTTCCTAAATGAAAACTCCATGTTATGAGGAATTGGCCGGGATGATAATTAACACCAACAACATGCTAATCAAAACTGGCTTAAGAAAAAAGTAACGTATTAACAAGTGTAATGAATGAATGAATGAATGAATGAATGAATGAATGGCAGTGACAGCCAAGATGTTAATCCAACAAAATAATATATTGATTAAATAAAAAAATAAATAACAGCAATAGTCATGCTTGTATATGCCAAAAAAGAAAGAAATTAATGAATGAATGATGGTCTTTATAAATAAATAAAAAAATGTCAAGGAGAAAGAAACAAATGAATGAATAAAAGCAACCATAGATAGACAGATTGGGTGAGTGATTTGGGATTTGTAAACATGCATGTTTTGTTAAATTGGTGAAAATCTAAAGTAATGGATCAGTTTTGAGTCATAGCTCCTTTTCCAGACTGCAGGATTTATTAAATGTTTTTTTTTTTTTTTAAATCTTTCCCTCAGTATAAAATTTACTTAGAGCTCCGCTCTTTTGCACATTTCTGCATTTTCTCCTTTTCTCATCTTTTTTAGAGAACTTTATTTAGTATTGTAAAATACTAGAAACTTTATTTTAAACCTTCAGTAGAACTTAAATAACAAGAAACCATTTCTCTAGAATTATGTGCAGAAACACAGTCTGGGAAATTAGTCAGTATTTAAATTCATTGTTGTCTACCCTCTTCTATCCTCTCCTGGTCATGCCTTAGGTTGCACTCTTTTCTCCAAAAGAAGGCTAACGGTTTGGCTAACATGCCTAGTGCAGTAGGCGCTTTCTCACTGGGGTCCGGGATTGGTTTCCAAGAACACCTGGCCCCGGGACCAGTTGTTTTTTGCCTGGGAACCAATCCCTGGATTGCAGAGGTGATCTCGTTAACAATTCACGTGTTCCCGAGCATGGTAGGCGGGACATGTGTACTCAATCGTGCTCAAAAGAGGAAGTGATGTAATTACTATTCAACTCTGTCAGCATACATGAACAAATGTGATTTCTGTGAAGTAATGCCGAAGTACAGTGTTTAGGCAGACAGAAACATCCAAAGACCATCGGACACTACATATAAAAACGAAATAAGAGATTTACAGAAACATCCGTTAGTATTTACAGTACATGTGCGCATACAGCAGAATCGCTAAGCAATGCTGGGCAGAGCTAAAAAAAAACTGCAGCTCCAGCAGCACAGAAATTATAAATAATAGGATGAAAACCATCGAATGTGATTCAATTGAAACCCCTCTATCCAACGACACCATCTACCTTTATCATCCGAACCGGACAGCATGGAGCCTGGTCCAGCAGAAAGCCTGTGAGCTAATAAGTTAATTTTTATACTAATGTTATGTTAACCGTAGTCCCATATTATCACAGGCCATTGTCTGTGGATCTTTTGGGGACATTTTAAATATATATAATACGATATACAGGATGATCCTTTCACATTAGCTTACAACAAAGTTAGCTTCAATTGCGCTTTGTGTCTGCTCACTTTTAGGCCTCAGATAATTTCACTGTTCAAAAGAGTAGAATGTGATAAACTCATGTGTTGTGCTTATGTAGCTATTAGAGTTACAGGAACTTCACTCTTTACCCATTATTTTATGTACAACCTTTCAGTTTATACCCCAACACAGCTCAAAGACACTTTTGGAAAGTGAGATGCTGTTGATTCACATAAGCTACACACACAACTTTAAGGTTGCCTGTGATTATTGTTACAAAATTTGGATGTTGGAATAATTAAATTTGTGCAAGCTCTTATGGTTGGAATCTTTAGTTAATTTGTTCGCTTTTTCCTTTTATACTTTCATTCAGATGGACACTTTGACGGAGACAGAAGCTGAAACCTCTGACTGTAGCACAAGACCAGCTAACAACAGAAGGAAGAGGCAAAACATGATGTGCAAGAGCAGGAGACTCTTGATTCCTGGATGACATCAAATTTAGATGGAGCAGCACTGACTACAGATGCAGAGGACGGAACAAGATTTCATACAAGATAGATGAGAAAAAGTAAAAGAAGTAGGAGGAGGTCTGGTTACTGAAAACTTCTTCTTTTTGTGTGACTTTAACAGGGAACTACTCTAATGACAGTTGCTTTCGCCTCCTTTTGAGGATTTCGTGGAAATGTGACATTGCATTGTCATTAAACAGATTCATCTCCCGCACTGCTACAGCCTTTTTAACCTTCAGGCCGTTGTTGCAGTACAGTTACTAAAGAACAGACACTACACTTAGACACAAAATAAAGAAATGCTTAACATATGAACAGTACACGCACGCACCGATGTTGACTATATGAGTGATGCATGCGCACTGAGACTGAGTACCCACAATCCCCCATAGTGAGAGAGAGAAGAACCATTTGGTTCAGTTGTGATCATGTGAAGCTCGGCAGAAAAAGCGCATGCGTACTGCAGTACTCGTGTATCAAGACATCGCTCTTTTATCGAGTCAAACATTATTATAATTTTTTTTTAAGTGTCTTGCAAAACACTCGCAGACCAAGTTACTCGCATTATTATAGTAGGCATTATATTTATTTGTTCCATTTCTTGTATTTCACTTAACTGTATTTCTTGTATTTATTTATTTATTCTCCTCTGTAGAATATTATTTCTTCACTGTATGATTAATTGACAGTGTACATAAACTATATTTTTGCGATAAAGAAATGAATATTTAAAATAAATAAATAACGCTCATGTGACCAACCAAATTACTGTTTAATGAGCGCACTTTTTGTCTATTTCACTGTGAAAATCAGAAGAGAATCTATTTGCTTGTTATTCACCTTACAGAGTGGAGTTGTAAAGTCATTCCTCAGTGCCTCCTGCCGTATCCGTGCAGTAATGCGCCCATTTCACCCTCTGAGCTGCGCGATAGATGCGGCAGCAGGCATATAGTTGAGAGGGCCGATGTTTTTGTCGCAAAGCATTAACACAGTTCATGACCAAATGGTAGCAGCTTCTTCTTTCTCTGCTTGGTTGGAAGACAAATCATTTACCGGGGCATATTGTATCCGGTTGTGTAAATGTGCAAATGTGGCCAGAATCGGAACCAATGTTACCATGTGCACGCAAACCTGCGGTGTATCGGGGAGGGGAGAAATCAAGCTGGG
>JAQMYG010000009.1:2786582-2797084 GCA_030014215.1 Clariallabes teugelsi | reverse complement strand
CCCATTGCCAGATTATTGTGTGCCTTAATGCCCAATTCTCCAGCGATTTCACCTGCCTTGCTACTCGGATCTCGACTTACGCTTTGTTTTATTTCGACTTACGCTTTGTTTTACCGGATCACGGTTTTTGCTTCACGTCTTGGATTAGTATTTGTTTGGATTTCTGGATAACGACCCCCACTCTCGCATCTCGACCACAAATTCGGATCACAGACTCTGTTTGTCTTCTCGGCTTTGACCCACGCATACTCACAACCGCGACTCATCTCCACGAAGCAAGCACAGCACCCCTGCTTAGCAACCCGGCCGACGCACGACTCATCTTCACAAGGCAATCAGCGCATTCAACAACACGCGCTCTGCACTTGGATCCACCACGCCCGTCCGGACCGTAACAAAGGGAGGGATGAAGACCAAATATTGAAAGGAAAGAAGGACAGAAGTAAGGAATACTTCTAGAATTGAGGAGAGAGGAAAAATACATGCTGGAACATTTGAAGAAAAGAAGTGAAAAACTACTTGAGATTATGGAGATTAAAAAACAGGGAAAAACCTGCTTTCTAGGAAGGAAAGAAGGAAGGAACAAAAGAAGAACAAACAGTTGCAGATGGGAAAAAAGAAAGTGAGGAAACATGATTGCTGGAAGCGATGTAGAAAGAAAAGAAGAAATCAAATCAAGTTAGGTAGGAAGGAAGGATGAAAGAACAGACAGATGCATGGAAGAATGGGAGCATAAAGAAGAAAGGGAGGAATAAAAAATAGGAAGGAAGAAAAATCCTTGCAGTGAGGGAGAAAAAAAGGAAGGAACAAAGAAAAGAAGAAGTATATATACATACTGGAACAAAGTAAGGAAAGGAAGGTGGAGGGATGGAAGGGTAAAAATATAAAAGATATTAGAAGCAAGAACGAATGGTATGAAGAAAGGAAGGAATAAACCTAGGAATTATAAATATTTGAATTGATAGGAAGTTATGAATAAAGGAAGGAAGAAAGAAATACTTCCTGGAAGCGAGGAGGGAGGAAAATACATGCTTGAAAAAAGGAAGGAAGGAACGAAGGAAGGAAGGAAATAGTCAGTTCTCATACATTCCTGCAATGTTGTTTCCTGTGTAATAATCAGTCTGAGTGTTAAATCATCATGTTTACTGAAATATCCCTACCATCAAGTAGATGAAAAGAGAGACAGAGAGAGGGAGAGCATACAATTATGAGGCTTGAAGTTCTATATGAGTTTCAAACATCAAAGCATCTCCTTTATTGAATCTTTCTGTCAGTTGGTTGAAAAAGAAAATGAAAAAAGATGGAAAAGAAGATGAGTTGTTTAAGTAAAATTAAGCTGGATAACGGCGGCAATGTGGCATGCGGTCCTCTGATCATAGTTGACTTTTTCACCCGGGTCTAACAGAGGGTAAAGGAAATGTATGTTTGGCCTCTTGAGGAGCGCTCGGTGTATGGACACTCAGCAACTCCAAACTCCAAACAATAACACACACATTACTGCTTTCCTTTAACGTAAGTAAGAGAAGTGTTTTGATTGATTGATTAATTAATGCTGCGTGTCCAGGCTAGCTGCTTTAGCGTTTATCCGCAGAGGTTTGTGCAGATATGATATCTGAGGACAGGGTGTTAAAATATCTTCTTATCTTTCCGTCCTTCTGAGGCGTCACAAACCGAATCACTCACTTCACAGACTTTAGTGTTTAGTCATTCATGTTCAGTAGTTGATAAAACATTATTTGTTTCATTAATTGTTATTATAAGCTTCTTTGGACCTTTATAACATGTTTATAATCATTACATTATAGTATTTGGAGACTTTACTGTATCTAAATGCTACAGTTTGATCTCATTTATTTAAAAAAATATTTTAAATGAATGAATTAATGCCTTAATTAAAATAAGAATCAAGCCTTTGATAAAGATAAAGAATAAATATTTATCTTATGACTATGGTATAAAAGCTCCGTGCCTCATACAGTCTCTAGAATATATAACGTACATGCTTTATACAGTCTCTAGCATGAAGGAAGGCATCATCTCCACCTTGACCATGACCATGTCCCTGAACATCACCCCTGCCAACGTCCAGACCATTTACAACCGCATGGCTCCGACCCCGAGATCATTCGCCTCAAGGAACAAGGTGTGTATGAGTATGTGTCTACAGAGAGAGAGTATGAATTATTCCTGTGTCTCTGTCATGAAGTGATTAAGCACAACATTTAAATTATATTAAGTACGAGGGTGACGAGTCCCTGGTAAGCTCCTTTAATTGGGTAAATGTCAATGATTTAAGTCTGTGAAAATTCCATAATGACTCTCCCATCTTTCATTTTGTAATCTAATTTCATTTGCCCCAAATCGCTTTTTTGTTTGAATTTATGAGCCCTGTGAAATATTTATGTGGAATTAGATGCAGCTTTCTCATTCAGACGCTGCCCCAATTTCATTTATTAGCTCAATCTCATGAGAAGCGAATGACTCTCTAGGATTCCTGTAGGATTCCTCTGAAGCTGATTTTAAGAAATCCTTGCCATGATTCTGTCTCTGATGAATGGACCTCAGATTCAGTGTTCACTTTGTTTGTTTTTACTGATTATCCCCCTTGGGGCTCTGTGTGTCCTCTGTAGGGTCCCTGCACTTGGCCATCATCATCCGGGTCACAGTGGGAGCTTTCCTGGCGCTTATTGTCCTCATGGGGACCCTGGGGGCTTTCTGCCTGCAGAGGAATAAGTGCTCCAGTTCAAGCTCCCATCCTTTCTCCGATCCCTCAGGCTGATAAATGGGTGCAGAGCTAGTCCTCACCTCCAGTTGGGAACATGTCCTTAGAGAGGTGCTGTGTTGGGTTTTTCTTTCCGCATTTAAATCAGGCTGTATGGCAAAATATTAACCCCTTATTTTCTCTACTTATGTACAGAGGAATTTCTGTCTAACTAAGCAGTAAGCTTCTTTTACTGAAACTAGAGACTCCTTCCTCTATATGTTTATCTTCTACTCTGGTTAATGGCTACTTCTGGTAAACAATCTTTTCTTGATTTTCTTTTCTTTCTTATTTTATTATACTTTACTTTTACATATCACTTACTTATATAAGTCATGTTACTAGAGTAATAAAAATATTACTCTACAGTTTATTCTCTGTATGTAGAAGGTTGTGTTTAATTTGATACACAGCCCTGGCCTTACAGGAAGCATAATAATAATACAGTCCTGGCGGTATTTTTTTTACCTCTTCTGACCCTCTCCTATTTATTTGCATGTTTGTTGTGTTGTATTGTGTTGTTGTGCTACAGAAGTAATACCTGGTACCTGGTATGGTCCTCACTGCCCACCTCGCTTTCAAATAGAATTAAGAGCGAAAGTAAGATCCAGTCTCATTCTCCTTTCTCACTTCTCACTAGTTCAGTGCATGCTGCGTAAAAGCTTAAGTAGAACGCTGTGATTTACTGCTACTGTAGACATTCAGCGGGAATTCGGGAGGCCGGGGCTTTTGAAGCTTACTGGCTCTGACTAATCACTGTGCTGTCTCTCAGGTCTCAAAGGGGTCGTCTCTGCAAAAAATGACATCCGGGTGGAGATCGTTCACAAGGACCATAATGCGACGAGGGAGATGGAGGAGCATGCGGGCGTGAAGCAGATGATGGTGAGTCCTGCCAGTTCCCTTTTTCCCCTCAGCGTTCACTTCCTGCTGAGAAAATCTGGTTGATTTGAGCAAAAAAAGCTTATGGAGCTGTTTCAATAAACAAAATACTGAAACACAGCATGCTTAGTGCGATCATCCTCCACTTTAATCTTTCTCTTTCTACCTCTTTCTCTCCCTTGAGAGGAATCCAGCAGGAATCTGTGTTGAAGCAGCTGGAGGTTCCACAGGAAGAGGAGGATCACATTAAGGTAAAGCTGATAAGCAGCTCACAATCTGTCTTCATTAAGCGTTCTCATCTGAGTCACTGATCTAATCAGAGTTGTCTCTGAGTTAATTATCTAATTAGTGTAGTCTCCGAGTAACTGATCTAAGTCCAGTATGTGTACTTTAGTATGTATAGAGAAGTCACCAGTCACCCAATATCGATCAGTTTTAAACAGTTAAGAAAAAAGCTACAAAGCAATTAAGCCAAACTGTAATTAGCCTAAAAGATTTGTTGTTTCAATAACTAACCGTGTTTGTCTGTACTTTCTTGAGTTAAGAAGATAAAATGATGATGAAATGATGGCTCTCTGTCCATCCTCTCTGCACATATTTTTTCATCTCATCCATTATTCACTTTATCCTGCAGTTCCTCCTGATGACCCTGTGATCACCAGAGCGCCCAAGGTAAGTCTGTGAGCTGGTGACCCGCTCGACCTGACATGCCACACCAATGATGCCAAGTTGGTGGGGATCATCTGGATCCATAACAACGAGGTGCTCAATGGTGCCATGTACGCCCACATTTAAGCTGCATTCACTACTCTCAAGGAGTTACTTATAGCACAGTTTAGAGCTTATATCAATAATAGGGTCACTGTAGAAATAAAAAGCTGTCAGAAATATGATAAAAGTTATATTTTGGTAAAAATATGGTAAAAAGTTTATATCTGACAATATGCATTTCCCTCAGTATGTTTCAATCCTCAGAGACATTTAGTCTGACTAAAGCAGCATTAACTGGGCTTTAACCTTTGACAGCTTCATTGTTCCTGTCTTTAAAGTCCACTTTAGTTATCCTAATGAAGTACCATTTTCTTTTGTTTGTGTTTTTTCCCCTCCAAGTCTTTTCCCACCATGCTTCCTCAACACACTGCAGTGGCATTTTTCTTTCCACAAACCATATTTAGCATCATGATCAAGCTTCTGTGATGCAGGTCATCATCTCTGAGCAACGCAAAGTTAATCTGAAGATCACAAAAGTGTAATTAACTTTGGAATTACAGTATGAATATAGCACTTCAGTACATGTTATCTTTGAAAAATGAATCCACTTTTTTACACCCCTGTCACATTTGGGTGTCTGGAGCTTTCGTGGCATAAATGCAGAGGCTGGGATGACGGTTCAAGATGTGCTTTTAATGAGAATTAACACAAAAGAAAAACACAAATAAACTCGAGCACTACAGAAGACTTTACTATCATAAGACTTTTCACAAAAATAACAACAACAACTATATCAACAACAATAATAACAACCATAACAAATGCTAGACGACAAGTTCAACATAAACAGGCTATTTATACTAAATCAAACTAATGAGTCACCTCGGTTCAGGTGAGAGCTCCCATCACCTGACCGAGGTGCATTCTGGTACATGTAGTTCAAACGAAAACACAAAAAAAACATAAAAGAGTCTCTAGGGTTTAACCCTGACAACCCCTTGTCATTGATTGTTTTCCCATAACAGCATGCTCACTAACGTGTTCATTACTATTACTGCTTTACTGTAAATGTATGTTTAGGAATATTAATTAATGCAGAACATTAAAAGAGTGCAGTGAAGTTCGGTAATTGAAATGAGAATTATATTCCATT
The DNA here is from genome assembly GCA_030014215.1 of Clariallabes teugelsi. NCBI lineage: Eukaryota > Metazoa > Chordata > Actinopteri > Siluriformes > Clariidae > Clariallabes > Clariallabes teugelsi. The sequence continues at coordinate 2,791,580 of JAQMYG010000009.1, read as the reverse complement.
GATCACTTTTTAAATTATAATTGGTGGAACTAAGCTACATAGTGAATTACAAGTGAAGTGCATTGCTTATTACAGTTATCTGATATCTATTATGTTCCTTGGTGAAAATAAAAATGCATTAGAGCAAGAAAGTTGGTATAGCTAGCTGTAAATAAACGATTACAGTAAGTAAAGGAGAAAATAAAATGAAGCACTATCCAAACCTACCAGTTCCCAGCACCCCACCACAAGCTCGCTATATACTGTAAAATTCTTTCAAAACCCTAGCATCTCGTTCCCTAACTTCCTAAACCAAACTGTTTCATGAATGAGTATTGATGTTTAGTCGCATTCTAAGTCTTTCTTTAACAAAGATCTTCATCGCTAGTACCATCGCTTATGCGCTTAAACTTCTGAAATACTTAGTCTTTCTGAAATTTAACTAAGAAAAAAATACAGGTACTTGACTCCTGCTTGACACGTTCCAGCTTCTCTTATTAGGTTAGTGTCACACTGTAATAGTGGAGAAACATCAAGCTGATCACTGCTTTAGAATAAAAATGAGTTTTGTATATAAATTGTGTCTGATGCAGAATAGCAAAGATCAGTAAATAAATAATACACAGACTCTATAGCTTACCTACACGGAATTCTAAAAATTGTCTACCAAAGTCGTATATGGTAAAGGTGCTTCATTCCCTCCCTACTGTCTCTTTATGTCCAAAACCTCTTCCAGTAATTTCAAATAAAGAGCACCATAAAAAAGGGAATATTAATGCTGGTTTGTTAGAAGCTGTTAACTAAACATAAGACATAAAGAAAGGAAGATCTTTTAGCCTAAACGTTTCTGTGCATTCTTGTTCTTTTTGCTACTGCAGAGAGTAAGGAACCAGACTGCAGGAAATTGGATCCTGCACGGAATGTTTAAGAGAACAGGCCTGAGCGTTTAGACTTTAAATGCATTCTCTGCCAGGAGCCTGGGCTGGAGAGGAACATCGTATGAGCACGGAGGTCTCTTTAAGACTTCAATAAAGGTGATGTGAATCCGACCTGATGGCTACTCACATCAACACGGTGTAGAAAAAGAAATAAAATAATAACCAGAAACTGTGACGTGAGTGCTGTAATGAGATCTGTAGAGAATCTTGTACCGAAACTGCAGAAATCCTTAAAGCTCAAGCTTCTCTTTGTACAATGGCAGAAAGGGTGCTAATAATTCTGACACTGACTGTAAGTCATCTAATTTCCAGGGTGTGTGCTGGAAAATCGATCACGGAGAATAAAATAAATAAATAAAACTTGCAGTTTAATTCTGAGTAGAGTGCAAAAGTTTGTACACCCTTAAACAGAACAAGATGAAGACATTACTCCAGGAGTGTCACTTATTACCAAAGCAAAAAGGGACAAAGAAGTGTGTAAGATAATTATAAGTACAAACCAAGAGTGGGTAAAAGAAAAGGACAAACTTTTTACACACAAACACACACACAAAACATTTACAGCTTTGTCAAATGCATAAAAGTTATGAATCTGGCTTTTGTACATCATTGTATTGTGTGGGGGTGGCAAGGTGGTGTAGTGGTTAACACTGTGGCCTCGCAACTCTAGGTTCAATTCCCACCTCTGGCTATGTGCATGATCTGGTCTGCATATTCTCCCAGGCTTAGTGGGTTTCTTCTAGGTATTCCAGTTTCCTCCTACAGTCCAAAGATATCTAGATATTAGGTGTTTGTTTCCAAATTCCCTGGTATGTGTACCCCGCCTCCTGGCCTGAGTCCCCTAGGAGAGGGGACCTTCAACATGTACAGGATTAACAGTATAGGGAATGATTGAGTGAGTATTGTATGTGAGTTTTATCATAAATATATTGCACATTTGAAAAAAAAAAAAAACATTAGCTCAAGCAGAAACATAAATTTTTCAGAGATTAGTATATCCTGTTGCATGTGGTAGCTGGGATAATTATCATATTGTTCTTGAAAATTATGATGTATTAATAATAATTAATAATAATATGTAATCCACTTGAGATAATAAACTTTTATGCAGTCTATTACCACCAACCAGAGTCCTCTACCAGGAATGGCATTTGGCAATGTTGCTTATCATTTGCTTACTTGATGGAACTTAGGACCTTGAGATCTGTAATGTAGTTTTGTTAGACTTTCTTTTATTGCTGGTTTAACAGGGAGCTGGTTCATCTTTAAAACAAAAGCCTGTGCTTGCAGATCAGGGTCACCAACCTATTGAAGACACTATTCATTGGCAGCCATATTTACTTATGAACCCCAGTGTCACTTCAAATTCTTAATTGTTAAAGACTAATACGATTCTGAGTCCCACTTTTAAAAGTTTGTGAATTGTACCAAATAAAAGTTATCTGTAATTACAAATTGGATTGGATATTCTTAACACATTGTGACTTTACTGTAAAAACTTTTAGAGGCTTCTAAGTTTGCCACTGGTTCCAGTTTTTCCAGTACTGTTCCTGAAAATACAGAATATATGTCCCAGGACAGGTAACATCCTGTCTTCTATATCTGAGCTCTCACTCTCTCTCATTCTGTATACTTTAAAATCAACTTTAACATTTATATATATTCAACAATATAAAATAATTAAATGGGAGGTGAGTCAAAGAAAGCCAATGGTAAATTAAAGTAAGTTAGGTCTCCATGTTCAGTCTTTTTTGTGTGTGTTTTTTTTTTTTAATAAGTCAAATGTGGCAACCCTTGAAAATGAAAGTTTTACTATTAGTTGGGAAATTTTCTTTAAATACAAATGTTGACATTGAATCTGTCCTGTTTTGATTTGGTTGTGTGAGATATTGTGACATTTTCTGTTAATTTTGCTAAGTGAAGAAATAGCACAGCAAAAGAATCAATTAGCAAAAAGTTTTATTAACTTTATTGTGCATATAAAGAGATTGTCCAAGATTTAACATTTTTGTCTATGTATATAAAATTCCTGGAAATTTCCTGGAAATTCCACTATAGATCTTTTTTTTAAATGGCTAGTAAAAAGAGAGAGGCACTGTGATGTAGTGGTTAGCACTGTCGCCTTGCACCTCCAGGGTCCGGATTCGATTCCCGGCCAGGCTTGATTCCCGTCTCTATGTGCATGGAGTTTGCATGTTCTCCCCGTGCTTGGTGGGTTTCCTCCGGGTACTCCGGTTTCCTCCTACAGTCCAAAGATATGCAGGCCAAATTGCCCGTAGTGTGTGAGTGTGTGTACTGTATGTGTGTGTGCCCTGCGATGGATTGGCACCCTGTCCAGGGTGTACCCTGCCCCCTTAGGGTGCCCTAAGCCTTCTGAGATAGGTTCCAGGTCCCCGCGACCCTGAATGCAGGATAAAGCGGTATAGAAGATGAGTGAGTGAGTGAGAGTGAGTAAAAAAGAGAGCAGCTCAGGTTATCTGTTTGACTGCACCTAAGCAACTTTAGAAACGTCTCCATCTTATGAGCATCCTTTTTGAAGCAGGACAACACAGTGTAGTCCCTCAGCATGTGCTCCACTATGGCAGGGGCAACAACACTCTCATTATTATCCAGCTCCAGACTTCCTTCATCCAGCATCTGTGAAAACAAGTGAAACAGTTACAGAACGGAGAGATTCAGCTGCTATTAATGTATTTAGTCAAAAGATGCTTTCAGGCATCAGGGAAAACATCCCCAGTTTCCTTGAATGTACGTTACTCATTAGGACAAGCACTTCCTGCTTAAGGTTCATCAGCTTGGTTGACATCCACCTGGTCTTGCTGAGAAGAGAGCTCGGGGCATTGTCATAACACTCGAGAGAGTCCTGCAGGTCAGTAAGGGGATTGATCCAGAACTGAACCAGAATCAAGATTGAGTGGAGGAGCCATTCAAGGTTTAATCAGCATCAAATATCTTTACTGCTATTTTAACAGAAATGTTTATCATTTATGGCTTCTTGTGGAACTTACTGAAATTTGTTGAATTTCGAATTTGGATGTAGGGAGGCGGACAAGATTGGATGTTCAAGAGTTGCCTGCATGGCCTTGATGAGTGGATATCGATAAAGGGATGTACATCTCCTCCTGTTAATCAGTAAGCTGTTGATACATGATACTCATTTAGCCAGAATGCAATGTGAGCAAAGACCAGGGCTGACAGAGTTCTTTGAATATGTTAAGGATAAAGTTTTGCATCTCAAATGGTTCTGTTTGGAAACACCTTGAAAACACTCTGTTATATGAGTTCTACGCTAAAACTGAAAATGGATTTAGATAGAGCTAAAGAATCATTCAATAATGATGATGAAGTTCTGCCTACACAAAACTTAACATCCTAAGTTTAATTTATGATGTGTTTAGTTACAAACATTGTCCTGGCCTCATCTGAGATGCAGTAGATGAGCTCAGCATGCTGGACGGCTCGATCCAGAAGTTTCTCCACAGAAATCGAGCCTCGGGCTCCTGTAAGATCACGATCTGAGCAGTCCAGAGTTGAACCCAGTAATCTGTTTGGAGAACAGAACAAGATCCCCATCCAAACCTGAAGAACTGCAGGACAAAGCCAGAAATATGATTTAGAACTGACACTGGAGACTCTAATCTGGTTCTACTGTATTAGGGAACGAAGATAGGATAGAGTAGAGTAAAGTAGATACCTGTGCTCTTTTTCATGATTGTAGAATAGGAAGGGTTTTGTCAAAATTCACCACTGTACCTGTCTATGTGTCTTTGTCTGTGATTTTATGCAGGATCCCTGACAGAGGGACAGGACACATGGAACATTGTGTCAGCTGTAATTTCTCGAAAAATATGAAATCAAAGATTTAGCTTAGGTGAACATTGGTGAAGATTTAATCCGGGCAAATGAATGAATGAACGAATGAATGAATGGACAAATCAATGAATTAGTAAATAAATAAATGAATAAATAAATAACTGCAATATATTCAACACAATAAATAAAAGAAAAAAATATTGAGCACAAAATTAGCTTTAAGGGTCTTTGCTTTTTACTTTTAAGGACATTTAAGGATTATTTTCTA